>CM059307.1:3462500-3505000 GCA_030340665.1 Neosalanx taihuensis
CTAGAATATATGTATATATATATATATATATATATATATATATATATATATATTTAGCTCTTTTTCTCTGTATTACTCCGACAAAAGGCTCAAGAAACACCCCACCTAGGAGCTGAAAAATATATTTTCCAGGGTTTTCTAGCGGGTAGAAATGTGTGACAGGAGGGGAGAAAATCTCCTGAGTTTGTGTTTCTGATTTACCATGTGAAACTGTAGAGCGCAGTGACTGTGTCTGGAGGAGGAAATATCATTTCATTTCATTTCTCCGGCAGCTTCTCATTGACCCCAAAAGGCTGAGAAAACCCCCCAGAAAACAGCAAGGCTGAACCTATTAGAGCTTCTCTGTCCCTGTATTGTGTAAAGACAGATACAGGAAGACTTTTAGGCGGCGTGCGGGTCTGGGTAATACTCTGCTTTGGTTCCTGTAAGGTTTGAGTCAGTCAGACGGGGTCTGTGTGTGTGTGTGGGTAAGTGAGCGTGAGTGGATGGCAGACAAAGGGTGAAAAACACACAGAGAGAACGAGCGAGTCAGAGAGAGGAAAAGAGAGAGAGCGAGACAGACCAGACCTGAGGGTTACAGTCACAGAGGAAAAGAGAGATAATGAGAAAGAGACAACTGAGAATGAGAGAGAGAGAGACACAGAAGGAGAGGTAGAGAGACCAGGGCTAGGGGTTACATCCCTTTAACCATTCACTGCAGAGCAGTTAATCCTAAAAGCTGTGGCATGAGTGCTGGTCACTTCTGATTTGGAGGGAAAGGCGGCACACAGCCGACAAGCTGGACATGGAGAGGGGCAGCACCGCTGGCTGTACAGTGGCAGCTCACAGTATCTAGACATGGGCCCCCTTGGGAGGACAGATACTATCACTCCTCACAGGGGTAAGACTGTTGAGAGTAGGCGGCGGGGTGAACGAGTGCAACAGTGGACAAGTCTGTTTGTTGAAAGGAAAATATCAAGTATATCAGAGAAGGTACAGTACAGTAGAGTGTACAGAAGTACATTTTTCTCTCATGGTTTCTCAAATTCTTTCTGCTCTCTGCCTGACCCTCCACAAACACATCCTTCTCTCTCTCTCTCTCTCTCTCTCTCTTTCTCTCTCTCTCTTTCTCTTTCTTATTGCTCAGCCTCTCTTTCTCTTAATTTCTGTCTCTTTTCTCTGCCATCCATCATTTTCTGAGGTCGGTACAATCTCTTCACTGGAAGAGTTTTAAACATATGTATTTTGGCCTCCTGAAAATCATTCATCAGGGCTAAATTGGAGCTGCTTTGATGGGGCTATGCAATATATTTCGAGACCATGATGATTTTTCGAGAGAGCAACCACTTATTATCTCCCAACCCCAAAACATTCCGTGCTGCAAAGCCCGTAAGAAGGTTTCTCACTCAAACGCGAGGCGGAGCAAGGAGGATGATCATCAAACAACCTAGACTGATACTAGTCCTCCTCTTCTCTTAAAAGTCCCTCGCCGGCCCAAAACCCATGAGTCATTTTGACCGATAAAAATGCAATCCCAGGGAATGCTTTGTAAATGATACAGTCGCCTCGAATAAAGGTTTTAAATCCAGGGCCCACTGAAACTGGAGCCTGGCCTGCTTGGGTTCTGCGGTGCATGTCAGTAATTCTTCCCCAATGGGGAGAAAGTGATATTTTGCTGCCGTGGGGGAATGCCCTCTGTCACCGCAAACCTCATCTACCATCTCGCCCCCCTTTAATACGGGGAAGGAGGATTTTCCGAGGAAAGAGGGAAAGAGAGAGGATGAGAGGGAGCTAGTGGGAGAGACAGAGGGAGAGAGAAATAAAGACAGAGAAATAAGACTGAGAGAGAGAGAGAGTAAAGCAAACAGATAGGACAATAGGAGCGTAGAGACAGACACTGAGCCAAGCATGAAAAATCCCAGAGGACTCGGAGATATTAGTTCACTGAGCTACGATGAGATGACTGGAGCCAATGGAAGCAACTGGAGCTTATCCCCCGCCCCCTCCCCCACCCCCTGCTCTCTGGGGGGCCAGAGGGCTTCTTCTGAAGGGTAACCTGAGACACAGCATGGTCTGGTAGTGGTGGGCGGGGGCTTTGGTTGAGCAACACCTGGAGTATTGTTGTCTACCCTGAACGCCCTCTGCAAATTCTCTTTCTCTTTCTCCCTTTCTCTTGCTCTCCATCCCTTGTCAAAAATGTAATCTATCACTCTCCTGTGGACTTGTCACTTTGTGTCAGGGTCTGTAAGTTCTTTTGTCGAGTCCACATGCAGGCCTTCAGTAGTGATGCCTGGACTGAGCTCAGCTCTGTGAGTCAGCAGGAACACAAGGTGTCATTGCTGGGAAAAGCACCAGATCCTTCACCTCTGTCTTTCCCCATACATGGAGCTACGCACACGAGAGAGGACAAGCAACACAGCCACTCTAAACACATAGCTCCCAGCCTGGAGGGAGTCCACCCGTCTAATATTGACAAGCCATTAAACATCACGTTGCCTGAGAGGACGAGACGTAACTTAAACATGCTCACCACTAAAAACATCGCTAGCTCCAGAGTACGGTATCTCACACGTACCCCTCACAACGTCACTGCCATAAGGCGGCACGGTAACTGTAAGAGGTGGCCAACCTACCTCGCATACGTCTGAGTCCTCAGCATCTTTCAAAGTCTAGTTTAAACCTGTCAAACCGGCCGCAGCGCTCTCCAAGCAACGTTGGTTCCCACACCTGCGGTGACCCTGAATATCTATCACCCTCAGTAAACATAACAGGTATGTAGCCTTGGACAACACCACCCCCTGCCCCCCCCCCCCCCCAGACCCCCCCCTCCTGTGAATAGCATCCTTATCTCTGATACAACCCCCTCATCCCCACCCATCACTGCAAACACACTCTGGTCTGTTCTCCTTGGTCAGTTGACCATCAACCCACCCTCAGGGATCTGGTTGTCTGTTCCTGAAGTGTTTGACTCACCCTGGAAGCTTTGAGTAAGAGCAGCAGGCATTCCTGGAGAATTAACCTACGACCCTTGACCTACGTGGAGCTAATGAGTGATAATGCACTTCCAAATTGTAGGTCCTCTTCAAAAAATGTTGACAGACAAAATACTTTCAGTCTTGATAGATGTTTATTTGTCATGGGTGCAATGAAATAAAATGATGCGTCCGGTCAATGCATTCAATGTACTAAATATACCTAAATATAAATATACCAGTCTTACCTTGAGAACTCAAGAAAATAAATCACTTCCAGAATGCTGTACGAGAAACACTGTACCAACAAGTGATGGTAGTGCTGAAGGGAAGGATACACACACACACACACACACACACACCATCCCTGCAGCCTAAGTCATCAACCTAGCACCATCAACAGCACATTGAATAGACTAGAGGGAAAGAGAGGGAGCGATAAAGAGACAGGGTCTGAAACGAGGGAGTACAAGGATGAGTCTTCATCTGTCCTCCACCCCTGTTAGATTCCCGGCCCTGACAGGACAGTGGGTGGTGGGGGCGGAAGAGGGAGGAGATGGGGGGGTCTTGAGAGGTGGTCTCCTCCACCACCCTCGCTATCAATCTCAACCTCATGCATGATTTAAGTGAAGGTCACCACCTGGACATGGAGGAGGAGTTTATGTGTGGGTGGGTGGTTGTGCGTATGTGTGTGGGGGTGTGTGTGTGGGTGTGCATGCATGCGTGTATGTGTGTGTGTGGGGGTGTGTGTGTGGGTGTGCATGTGTGTGTGTGTGTGTGTGGGGGGGCTGGAGACCGGGGAATGGACTGGTTCTAGAAGGTTCCTCAGACCCCCCAGATCACCCTTTGACAGGCCTGTAAATTTTGCTGTGTAGAAGGAGGCTTCTGCATAGGGGGTGTCAGTGGGGGAGCAGACCTTATTTATTCCACCCTCTGAGAGATGAACAAACAGCACATGGACCCCCTGCTGACCTGCAGACTGGTTAGGAACCACCGTCGTTTCGTTTACAGAGGTCCCCCTCAACACACAAAAAAAAAACTTCAAAGCCCCCTTAAAACACCAACCCATGGAAGTGTTTGTGGAACAGCCAGCTAGTAGTTCTACTGTATGTGTACTGAACGTATATATTATTAACATTGCCATGAAATATTCCGAACATGTGCTGCTTGCTAGCTTGTGAAAAAAAAACCTTCTCCAGCAATGAGTTTTATAGCCGAGTTCTGCTTCTCCAGCTGGTATCTGCGTTTGTGACAAGAGGATCTGTATCTCGGGGGAGATGGGGGAGAGGAGCAGGAGAAGACAATCAGGGAGGTGAACAAACAAGATCTCACTAGGGGTAAACAGAATTAGACAGCACTGCAAGATGAATAAAGCTGTGCTGTAATTGTCAAAATACATTACGAGCCAAGAGCAACAGCAGATTGTTGACGCCGATGAAAACAAAGTGAGTTTGAGCAGGATTCCTCCCACGTCAAGAGCTACGGTCATTCATGAAACACACTTGTTCTCTTTAACAGCGGAGTTCAGTTGCTTCGTGTTATGCATGGGGCTGTCGAGCAAACCATCATATCACTAGCACTAAAACTGACCCCCTATCCCCTGCCATTCCAAGGCGTTCACATTGCACCCACTTTATCTCTTTTATCAGTCACCTTGACTCTTAAACGGACCTACACACATCCCCCGGGCATAGCCATTATCATTTCATTAGGCCATAATATAGCAGGTTATCTCATTACAGCCAGTCCCTACTAATTGAATACAGAGCCGGGTAGATACTGATCTGCTCAGTGTGTCAGTGGATTAGTAAGGTCTGTCACCACGGTAGCAGGGGAGGAGGAGGAGGAGGAGGAGGGGGGGGCTGCTTCCTGTGGTTGACGATAACGTCTTCGCATGGCGTTCTTGTCTAACGACCCGAGGAGCAGCCGCATACTCAATATCCGGCAGATAAGACGCTCTTCCTGGGGTGAGACAGCACGGCGCATCCCAGACTCTCCTTTTAACCCAGAGGAAATGAGATCAAACCCACATAGACACACAGCCATACATGCACACACACACACACACACACACGTTAACTGACTTCACAGAACAGATTTTTCTTAGTTGGCTTCTATGTCCCTGGAACCTACCAGTATGTTAATTAAAAAAAGGGTCTTTGCATTTTGATTCTCAATAAGCCCCACTTCATCCCATCTGCCTTTCTATCTCTCTATCTGTTTCTCTTGTTTCTTTCTCGTTGGCTCTCTCGGCTACGCTTCCTATTACTCCTCTTTTATCTGTATCTCTCCAAATCCAAACTTTGAAACAAAAGTCTTCCTGTCTCCACAGTGGTCATCTCCAATTTGGCAGCATCAGGGTGCCAAAGACCTTGAGACGTAGGGAGGGAGACTCTGAGTCCAGCTCCTTCCCTCCTGCTGCTGCAGACCTCCAGAAAAGCATCGGTGGTGAGACAGCCTCTCACAGCTCAGCCCCAGGCTGGTCCCGCTGGACTGTCAGTTGACCAGAACACAACCACACTGTCAAGAGTTAGGAAACTCCTGGATCCATGTCCATGTCATGGAGCCCAGGAGGACTGGGATATGCTGCTGAAAGCCTCTTCCTCCTCCAACTTAACTTAGCCCCAATCTTGGTCAAATCTTCCCTCAACTTGGCCTTTCCTTTCACATGACCCAGTGGGTCCCCCGCTGCTAATTTCCCGAAACGTCTTCCTCCCCCTGCTACTCTTTACCAATCGCATCTTGGAGTGCCTGGTGAAAACATGGCCCTAGGCATGCTGGGAAATTATAGCACGCTGGGAACTCACAGTGAGAGGGCCTCATGGCTCTCCCCCGACCCCAGCTAAGAGGGCTTGTGTTTGGACAACACAACAGGGCTGCCATGAGAACACCACAACCACAAGGGGGTTGTGGGAAATGAAGGCTCTTCTGAGATCTGATTTGTAGTTCTCAGATCCCCACCGGCGAATCCTGTATTTTGAAAGTTATCAACGTTTTCCATAATTAGCGTTCCTCCGGTTGGAGATGTTTTTTCGATGATGATTTGATCATTGTTATCACAGTGGACCTGAAAACAGCTTGAGATGAACCAAACCAAACGTCAATTTGTTACGGCAGTAAGGTTTTCAAACGTTAACATGTCTGCAACAACCGAAAAGGATTGTGAGTCACGGCAGATTCTGACAGCTGGTTTTTATTCCCAATCAGTCTTCCGATTTTTAAAACCTCCAGGTGCAGAGGAGGGCTTAAGCGAACACTCAGAAACCCAGAACCAGGCGGGTCTGTCTGGTGCGGGTGGAGCCCATAAACAACATGAAAAGGCACCTGGGAGGACAGCAGGACCCTGGAGCAGCTCCAAACAGGTGCTGCAGTGCTCCAACCCAGCATCAGCTTCCTGGTGGCTAGAGCGGATGGAGGCTTTATGGTTATTGTATTATCTCATCCCTCTGGGAGTTCATCTCCCTGTGTGCCTCCACGCTATCTGGACCCCTCACCCAGACACATCCCAGCTTTCTGTATCAGTGTTCAGCCTGATTCAAGATCATCGGCTGACTTCATACACAGGGGCCTCCAGATCAGTGCTAGCATGGGTGTGTATGTGCGTGGAGAGGAGAGGGTCTACAGTGACACACTTGGATGGGGTGTAGTGTTCCAGGATAAGTGTGTGCAGGTGGCTAGAAGCAATCCAGCCCCTGTACTGGTGGAGACTTCAGAGGAGAGAGACAATCTGACAGAAAGATCAACAATGCCAAGTACCCGTGTGTAGCACGTTGTGCAAAGCAAACTTCAAGAAACTGTCAACAATGGCGCGCACACACACACACACACACACACACACACACAGACTTACACCTAGAACAACCCCCCTCGCACACACACACACATCCTGAACAGATAACCGCAAGTGCCATCCATTCTATTGAGGGTGAGGGCCCGTTTTATCTGACAGTGCAGGCAAAGCTTTCTTTCAGGAATAGAAAAACACAATCTTGGATCTCCAATCCCAGATGACTTGGTAGAGTCCTGTAGGATCAGGGTGTCCCACAAACAGCAGCTATCACATACAGTGTGGGATCTTCATTCTCTAGGTTTGTAGGGCTGTAACAGTACTAGAATAGGGAGCCAATCCACTAAACACACTCTGGGAATTCAAGTGGACATGAACATCAAATAGTAGATGGTTAAGTTTCAACATGCAACTACTTTATACCCTACCCCAATTTTTGTAGCCTTTGAACACCGATCAAGTGAAACCGATCAAAATTCGAAAGCCGCAAAAGGTTGAAGCTACTTCACCGCCCTTTTAAACTGGCATGTGTTATTGCTTCACTTATTACCAATGCCAATTTGAGCCTGCCCCAGAACATAATCACCTCATTTATTAGCAAGCAATGAAACCCAATACATCTCACTCTTCCATTAAACCCAGGCTAAATTCAGCTCTTTTCCCCCCACAGCAGGTCACAGAAGTGAGGCGTCAGCCAGCTATGAGCCAATCAAATCAGAGGAATTACATCTGAACAGGAAGCAGCAGCGCAGCGCTAACCCCTGGGCTCATGCTGAGCCTTGTCTGGGGTCGGGCAGATGTCGGAGGTGGGGACAACATGAAGGGCGGACGACCGCTGTCATCACGGGCCACTTATCTGTCCATCCCACTGTGTTTGGCCTTGGGCTTCAGACCTCAAAGGACAGCCGAGTACCAGAGGGGGGACATCCCTGAAGTAACTCACCAGTCACAAACTCACATAAATATCAAGGTTGACAAACACTGTACACACACACACACACACACACACATAATTGCGCAGATATACACACACTGCGTCTATCAGCATGTGAAGTGCAGAGAGGGCAATAGGTCTTATTTAAATAATCAGGGCTTCAGTTAAGAAAAACAATGGGGCATGGGGCCTCCCACACCACGGTCAATCGAATGAAGACCGCTAATGAACCTCAAACTCACTTTTCGCAACTCTCAGCCGAGCCAAAGAGTTGCTGTTGCATGCATTTCTCCCTTTTCCCTCCAGGCTGGAGGACAGTAAGTACTTCATGCCCCGGTTCTTAATAAAAAGCCAGTCAGAAGGGCCTGGAGAGTGGATCGATCCAGTGAAAGATTTTCTACTTGGAACATTCCAAAGCTGACGAATGTCATTTAACCCATTTGACCCATGTCAATGAATGAACAGGAGACATTCAGTTCCTGACTTAACACTAGTACAACAACAAACAACAGATGTGGATGCAGAACACTCAAAGATTCAATGACAAGAGTTAATCAGCCTCATTTCGGATATGAAAGTGTCCGCAAACCTCCCTGCCAAACTTTAATTAGAGTCCATTCTAAATCATGACCACTAACACAAATACAGCCACATCCAGACGCAAATTCAACATGGGTCCTGCTGTTTTGTTCTGTGTTCCATCCAGCCTAATAATGACATGTTTAGACTTGAACACTGTTAGGAGTTAGCTGTACTCCAAGCCCTGATCTTCCTTGTCCCTACATCGGTCCTCTGTAGGTTTCACTCCATGCTGAAATCAACTCCAGATAAAAACATTGCTAAAGATGCCTTGAAAACTACAACTCCCAACAGGAGCAGTTAGCATGGGCCTGCAAGCTAGCCAAAAGACAGCACTGCTGCAACTCTGGGGAGAGAAAGATAGAGAAATAAAGAGTGGAGTAAAAGTGAGAGAAAGAGTTAGTGAGGGGGATGTTTTCTTTGGGAGCAGCGACAGCGGCTGCGCCGGTTGACCAGAGAGACAACACCGTCGGGGGAGTGGGGGGGGGGGCTCCTTTTACATTCCGAGCACGGAGGAGAATCCCCACTGTGGTGGCCGTGAGCTGAGGCATTCACCTGACGTGGTCCTGGCGGGTCGCAGCTGAGTAAATATGTGTCGGAGCCCCAGGAGCCCTGGCTCACACACAAGGACTAAGTGGCAGCCGCAGGGGGTCCTGGACCAGAAGACATGGTGTGAGAGCGAGAGAGAAGAAAGGTGTATTCACAGCTTGGATAGAGTCTATCGGATAGAGTCCAAGTCTCTGCCTCAATGCAATGAAAATATGCAGGATTATATAAAAGAGAGCGAAATATATTAGAATGACATGTCTTCACGAGAAATCAAATCAAAATAGGCTTTTCTGGAGGTGCAGCAAACCAATAAACCACACTTTTGAATGAGCCCTTTTCTTAGCTTTGTGGGTTTCTAGACACCCCCCTCTGATCTGGTGACATGCAGCGTGACCCCCAGCATCAGCTCCACTTGCAGCCTGGGTAGCCAGGTTACCCTGAGTGATGAAGGTAAGGACATGAACTCTGTCTGAACATCTGCTGCTGCCTGTCTGGTCTGTGTGTGTACCTTGGTCTGCTGTAACCAAGGCTACCCCCTCCAGCGCTCACATGCCCCGCGTCTGTGTTTACGGAGAGCAGCCCATGTTGAGACGTGACCGTTACATGTTTGTGTGAAAAAGTAGAGAAAAAAGACTATGTAAACTGTAAGAGACTTTGAGAGAGAGAGAGAGAGAGAGAGAGAGAGAGAGAGAGAGAGAGAGAGAGAGAGAGAGAGGAGATATGAAGACTCAGTGTGGGTTTGTGGTATGTGTTATTTGTACATCCCACTTGGACCTGACACTTTGATGGCAGACACAGGAGGGTGTAAAGGTCACAAGGTAGAGGCTGGTCTAAGATAACATCTGTTCTGTTTATATGTGGGATTCAAGGAGAGGGGAAGCAGCAGTTGACCCAACTTTCAACAAATCCAATTTTCTAATTCTGGACTGTTAGTGTTCGTAGCTCAGGAGACCACCCTTGAGTTTTACTGCTCTGAGAGTTAGAGGTTCCAGACGCTTGTTTCGTAACCTGTGTGTGTGAGCCATGGATCAACATCTCTCAAACATCTCACGGAAGCATCTTTCAAAACTCGGAATTCATCGGAAAAACCTTGGCTCTGGAAAATGTGAGTTTCCGTTGTGAATAGGCACCAAGAGGGTCACGTAGCTTTGAGCTTTGGTAGTTACAGACATTCTTTGGAGGAGTGTTTGAATATGTTTTTTTTGGGGGGGCCAAGACCCATGTAGACAAGTAGGGGCGACTCAAAGACCTTGAGACCCTCATTTTCCACCAGGCTCCTTACAAGCAGACCTGGACCTCACGCGGAAATCAGAAACACTGACAAGACAGATTTGTTCAGGAACGCCAAAAGTCACTTCCAGTCTTAGTGATGACCTCATAGTGAGGAACAGAGAGTCTGAGCGTGTGTGTGTGTGTGAGTGTGTGTGTGCATGCGTGCGTGTCCAGTGGTGTGAGACTGTGTTGAGGTAGTTCATTTAGTATCCAATCTTACATATGCTCTGAGTACATCATGAAGGTTCAAAGTTTGTGGGAGAGTTTTGACAGGGAGCCAAAGGCATCAAATAAAGACTGTTCTATGTGCTTCAGTGGGAAAATAGCTGTATTTATTATTCCTGAAGAGTAGACATGGATAATCTGAGCACAGAGCGGATATTGATACCCAAAACACATGTTTCCATCAAGTACTGTAATTAGCTTCTTTTGGTCATACTCTTTCAATGAACAAAGAACGACTGGCTACTAACGTCATGCCATGGCAAATACTCCATTGGACTTGGCAGTATGTGCCAACCAGGCATTAAGCTGGCATAACCCCTCATGTCAGTGACTGTCAACAAAAATGTGTTCAAATATTTAAACAGATTTTTACTAAATTATAGCCCTTCATAACCTTCCAGAGAGCTATTGCTGTTGAAGCAGCCACCAGAGGCCTCGTTGAAACGACCACAGATGTAATGTCTGTATTAGATACCTAGATGATTAACCCTCATGCGTAATATGGTCCACCACACTACGTGAAACACAAACCCTCAGAGCGAGGTGCTGTTTCCAAGCCAAACATGCCTGTGCCCACTGATGGCACTCAAGCCCAGCACACTGGCAAAAAGTCGGTTTCGCTGAAGACAGACAGACATTGCCACTAAGTAAGAGGACTTTTCAGGTCTTTAGTTAAAGAAATACAAAAATCTTGCTCTTTCAGCTCATATTAACATCTTAGGCTTGGGCTTGCTGTGGGGAAAATAACATCATTTGAACTGACGGAAAGCCTGACAGACTCGTTGGAAATAAACCGGTTCCATCAAAGGTGTCCTTCAACCGCGATGGATAGAAGAGTGTTCCTGGTTGAGAGCAGGTTTCAGGATGTTGTACCAGCCAGCACCCTCCCTCACAGCACAGCAGAACTCCACCATAACCCATCACCTTTCTCCTCCTCATTAAAAGATAAGAATCATGTCCAGACTAAACTCAGTGTTGGTGAGAGAGATTCCTTAACAGAACAGAGAGATGATAAGACCTCGCTAACGCAGACTGTCTCTAATCAGCCTATAAACGAATTCATTCCATGCTCGAGACCTTCTTTGGTGTTCTTTCGAGGACCGTGTGTTAAAATGACGGCCGGTTCCGTACACAGCAATCTGAACAGGTCCAGTGAGCCTGGCAGTGGCTGTGTCCTCAACCAATGAGTCAACGAGTTCACACATTCTGAGCAACCTGTTGAGTTTACAGAGTACCTGAACGCCGATGCAATACTGGGCCAACATTCCCCGGGCTGCGTTGTGTAACCCTCTCACCGTTGTAAAAACCGGGGCGGTTTCTACGCCTGGTCGTTAAAGCCGGCTAGCAGGACGGTGTTGGGCATGCCACGCTGTAAAAACTACCTGATTCTCGCCAAGAGGGAAACAGGAACCATCCCAAAATGGGGGTGAATAAAAGAGTAAACAACTTGGCTATTAAATGTAACAACCTTGCGATGCAGAGCCAAGCGCTACTTCAGACAGTACAGAGCTGGGGAAAACAAGCTTACACACCCACGTGTGAACACACACACACACAGGCTTGAAGCAACCTTACTCAAAGCTAGTGCATTAAATTGTACTCCGGTATCATTCAAAGGTATCATTTTTCCAAGGTAACAGACCATATTGCTGGGTATAAACCTATTTCTGCTGTTTGTGTTGAAACACCTGTGTGAAGACAAGCTCGTGACTAAAAGCTCTGTCCTTCTCATTAGACGTAGTAAGACTGCAGCAATCGCCTCCACCGGGACTGAAATAAATGTGAAACCTGCAGAAGTTACAAGCCAGGAATGAAATGAGAACTTCAAACCCTCAGAGATAAACACATCAACACTCACACACACACACACGCGCTTCCACTTTCTCGGTTGTTCAATATCTGGATAAGTAGTCATCATCTGATATGGCGGTCCTCAGCTCTCCCATCGTTCCTCAGCTTGGAGAGATGAGGAGTGTGTGTGTTTCACCCTTCACAGTGATCACTTCAGAGCCAACCACCTGTCGGACATCAACACTGAGAAGGGAGGCTGGCGTATCCCCCAGAGTCTCTCTATCTCCCATTCTCTCTTTCCGTTTCCATCCTTCCCCACTTCTGTCTCTGAGTCTTCACCCTCCACCCTCTCTCTTTGTCTCTCTTTCTGTCTCTTTCTCTCTCTGCGAATGTCCCTCTCTGTCCCTGAGGGACAAGATTTCGTCACACCCCCTGCTCCTCCTGGACATCTGTAAAGCTGATCGACTGAACCCAAACATCCTGTTTTGTTAGCTTCGTCAGCACACGAGCTGACCTCAGGCCGGGCCCGAGTGTTTGTGGTCTGTAAGAGAGCACGCTGTCCCTGCCTGGAGAGGCTCTGTACTCTGGTGAGTTTCTGCTGGTTCATACAAACAGCTTCACATAAATAAACTGACAGTTCTCTCCAAACAGCGTTAGGGAGAGCGTCAAGCTCTTATGCATGAGTGTGGGAGCAAGCCTCTCATTAACTTCAACTCTGTGCAGGTTGACAAGTGGGGATGAGCCTGGTGCTTTCCCTGCTAACTGATTCCAATGATGGCCGATATTAAAAATGACTTTAGGAGCAATCAGTCAATGGATAAACGTTTCTTCACTGGGGAAAAATATTATTTCGTTTTGTTGCCACCAAAATACGAAATGCCACCCAAAATATGATGTGGATAATAACATGATAAGTTCTATCGGTATATCATAGGCAAATGTAGTAGGCCTGGCCATTCTGTCTTTCCCACACTCCCCCCCTCCTTCTCCCCCATCCATCCAGCCCCCATCTCTCTCCTGTGGTGGAGACTATTGTGTAACACGTAGATGTACTTCCCCCCCAGTCTATGCTGGAGGATCCCTATCCCCTCAGCACCGTAACTCAAACCTTCTCCCTAAGACTAATGGCTCCTGTCAAGCACACGGAAATGAATATCAGCGAGTGCCTATCCTGCCGACGCGGAGGAAGGGGGCGACGATCGACAGCCTGCTTCCAGAAAGCCAGACGGGCTCGTTTCCAGAACCTTCCCTCGCTTCTGTGTACTTCCCACTGGATGAAAAGCAGGGGCACGGCAAGGATCAAAGGTTGAAAATGGAAGGGAGGGAAGGTTGGGAGTGGGGGGAGAAAGAATAACGTATGCCCACACGAAACAATGTGGTTTTAATCATGTACACTCTCTCTCTCCCTCCCGCCCTCTAGTATGTTAATTAAAACGTTGTGACTCCAGATTACACTGAGACAATATTAAGTTCCTTCAGTCAGCGTCCTGGGACAGTTACTGTACACAGCTTCTCTCCCGCCCCCGACATCCCCTGTCCCCGACTCCTACCCCTGTTCCCCCCCCCGCCCCCCTGCCTCTCATCCCTCCTCCTCTCCTCAGCTGTTCATTCTGGGAGGGAGGGTTGCCAGATGCAGCAGGATTTAGGTTTAAACCTGAATTAGGTGCCTGCATCTGCTTTCAATCTGGCGGCCGTTAAGATCTCCCATCCACATCTTCTTTGGATGAAGAGAGGTGCGGTGCGCCAGGCACCGTTAGCCCACTAGCCTTAAGCACTGCACCCCCCCCTACCCCCACCCCCATATCCCCCCACTACCAGGTTTGTTCCCTACTCTGCCGCTTCTTTTCATACCCACACAGGAAGAGAGGTGGGTTTGAAAGTCAACTGTCAATCTTTTGTTTTTCTCGTCCCCGTGGAAAAGCCTGTGAACGTTTTAAAGGTGTCTCATTTTGCCCTGGAAAGCGAACACACACTAGCCTTTTGTCTCTTATCTGTCGGTCTGGATAGTATTGGCTACCGACAAGGAAGCGATACAAGAAGGGAAACACAGGAATGCATGTTCGATACTTCACCAGACTCTGGTCAGAGGAGATGCTAAGCTCTTGCATGTGCTGGCTCATGTCAAGATGTGAGACAAAGATCTTACTGTCTCAATAAGCCTTTTGTCCCCCCCCCCCCTCACATACACTGTCATAACACAGGTAGTGAGCCCCTCAAAGCCAAGATAGCTGCCAGTCTTTTCAGATCATTTGCAGGTTATGAGAGAATACTTGTTTCACTGAGCTGAAAATGATGAGGTCAATCAAGCATGTGTTCAGGTTTTAGAAGGCAGTGGCTGGGTTAGAGTGTGGTTAGAGCTCAGGGTCTGCTAAACCAATACACATTAATGAACACAGCAACAAGTCAGTGAGAGCTGAGCTTTCCGGTAGACAGAGCTTTTCCATCCCTCCTCTCTAGCTTCCCATGTGAGAAGGAGCAATTAGACGATCACACAGACCATTAGCAACCCATCCGAGGCTGAAGAGGCAGCGCTCCTGGGCAGGGCACACAGGGAGGGACTAGCCCCTCTGCTGGAGCTCACAGCAGCGCACACAGCGCTCTCTCAACGGGAGTTAGCGCATGCTAAGACCTCACCACTCAGCAAACTCAAGTCCTGTTTCCCACAATAACTGGGGCTGGACTTTGGATGAAGGCACTAAATGAGAAGAAACAACAACAACAAACACTCTAAAACGGTCTCACAAGACACATGACGAGCTTTTCACGTGGGAGAAACAACGGCGGCCGCCAGTAAATAAAGCTGTTACAGTTTGTCAGGAGGCCGACCCTGGGAGAGAGAGAGCACAGGGACGGGCCTGGCGGGCTTGGCTAGGAGGCCGACCCTGGGAGAGAGAGAGCACAGGGACGGGCCTGGCGGGCTTGGCTAGGAGGCCGACCCTGGGAGAGAGAGAGCACAGGGACGGGCCTGGCGGGCTTGGCTAGGAGGCCGACCCTGGGAGAGAGAGAGCACAGGGACGGGCCTGGCGGGCTTGGCTAGGAGGCCGACCCTGGGAGAGAGAGAGCACAGGGACGGGCCTGGCGGGCTTGGCTAGGAGGCCGACCCTGGGAGAGAGAGAGCACAGGGACGGGCCTGGCGGGCTTGGCTAGGAGGCCGACCCTGGGAGAGAGAGAGCACAGGGACGGGCCTGGCGGGCTTGGCTAGGAGGCCGACCCTGGGAGAGAGAGAGCACAGGGACGGGCCTGGCGGGCTTGGCTAGGAAGCCGACCCTGGGAGAGAGAGAGCACAGGGACGGGCCTGGCGGGCTTGGCTAGGAGCAAGGAGAGGAAGGAGAGAAGGAGGAAATTAGAATTCTCCTGCCTCCTCCTGGGAGGACGCTGAGGGCTCGTAGTTCATGTTTAAGTCATTAATAGCAAAGTTAACACGCTTTATGGGCAAACTTAACACTCTATAACGGCAGGGCGATTAAGGCCTCTGTGTCTTGGAGGAAATGGATTGTAGAGCAGAGAGGTGTGTTAGCACCATGGTGGAGAGAGGGGTCCTACCTGCAGAGGGGGGGAGGGGGTGCAAGGGTAGATGTGCCTGTTTTGAACAGTTTACTTGATCCAGGACTGATCAAAGCCTACTATGTGAGCCACAGGTGCAGTATGGGTGGCCAGACAGCAAGAAGGTGCCAGCAGAGGGGCACAGAAGTAACCCAAACTGGACCAGAACACACCTGAGCATCAGGAACCTGCTGCTGGAAGAGGACGTGTGTGTGTGAGATTAGGCCATTCAGAGGGTTTTCCATTCTCCATGCCTCTAAGCACCAGTGGGTCAGAGCCATTAGCCCTACTGCTGTGAAACCAGAGATCTGATCTGTCACGCCTGCCACAACACTGACAGTTGCCACTGCCTGTGAACTTGGCTTAGATGGACATACACACACACACAGACACACAAATATCACACACAGGCATGGTCAGTCAATCGCCCCCCCCCCCCCACCCGGAAAAGAAAAGCAGGCTCCCCTCCCAGGGCAACATGCACTTTCACACTCCATTTAGCATGACCAAAAGAGAATGTAGAGATCAAACAATCCCACAATGCAGTTTACACACAGGCGAGCGGCTGGAGAGACCCAGCGAATGAGCGGGCCAGACCAGGGGGTGTTCGGCCCAACACGACTGGGCTCCATCCAAACCCTCACGATTTTAGCAAATGAGACGATTCTGCAGAAGAGAAAACACACTTTACAAGGACCGGCCCTGGAGTCAATATATAGAATACAGGGTATGTGTAATGATTTCCATTTGCCATTTTATTGGGTTTTTACACAAGTCTTGTACAAACATGATTCAAAACTGAGAAAACCAACATGAGTACATTGAAAGTAAAGGAAAATAATGAGTACATGGTGCTTGTGTGGGTTCTGATGACTCAAAATAACAATGTGAAGCCGTGAATAAAATGTGTGTGGCCTTTCGGCTAAATTCATGTAATAAAGCCATTAACAGGGTACAACAACACTGCCATCAACTGAGCAAAATATGGATTTTTCATTTTCATACTCCACACCGATATTACATGGGTTGCCTCTCGATTTGAACTAAATGACTGACAGCGTCACCTTGTCAAAACCTGTCCTGCAGAGTACAGTTACACGCTTCCAAACCCCCCTTTAGCTTTGCTCCTCTGCTAATAAACCCAGGTCTCTGTGTTGCCAGGTGTGGCAGTGCACTATGCTCTGGAGAACCTCACCCACTTTCCTCCAGCGTCCCTCGCTCCACACATCTTTTACCAGGGGCCAAGAGAGACAGGAAATCCCCTAATTGTGTTGCTTGTTGAGGAGCTGCTAGCTGCTCTCTGCTATGTAACAGTGATCCGGGAGCTCTGAATGAACTAGAACATTAACTCCTGCCTCGCAGCACCCACTCATCTCTCTTCCACATGGGCGCTAGCTGTCCAAGGGTTCTGCTGATGCCTAATGAAGACGCTTGTGAGGATTTAACAGACGCTCCTTGACAGACACTGAAGTCTAAGCTTTGGGAAGAGGGGACATAGGGAGAGGAAGAACATGGAGGGGGGTGACTGTGTAGTAGAAAGGTAATCAGTGATGAGTGGGTGGCAATTATGTGTGTGTGTGTGTGGGGGGGTATTTTTTCTGTCTGTGTGTGGAGGGGGGGGTGGTTCTGTGTGTGTGTGTGTGGATTCTGTCAGTTTTACAAATCGCCTTCAGTGAATGACAAGGGAGAGAAGGTGAGGGGGGGGGAGAGTCGAAAGAGAGAAAATGATGGGAGGAGAGGGAGGAGAGAAAGGGGTAAAGGTTGAAGGAAAATTCAAGTAAATGAGGGAAAGAGAGGGAGAGATTCCAGAAGGTAAGGAGAGAGAGAGAGAGAGAGAGAGAGAGAGAGAGAGAGAGAGAGAGAGAGAGAGAGAGAGGGAGGTCGGAAAAAGAGTGATGGAATAAGTAGAAGAATGCTGGGAATTAGAAAGCATGACAGGACAGTGATGGGCGCTGGAGCGGAAAATGGTGAACGCAGAAGATGAAAGAAGAGAGAGAAAAGAGAGAGAATAAAGGAAAAAGGAGATGGTGGAGAAGAGAAGTGCCCTTTAGGAAAACATCACAGACTGAAAGGTTCGGTGAAAGACGACTGAAGAGAGACTAATGGAGAAGATTTTTTAACAGCTGTGAAAGACAAGGTGCCTTAAAAAGTTGTGGAAAAAAAAGCTTTGTGCACACCCGCATGCTTAAGTGTGTGTGTGTGTGTGTGTGTGTGTGTACGTATGTGTGTCTACTGTACAACTGGTCTCCGTTTTTTTTTTTATTTTTTACAACAAACAAGTGGTGTTGGAGAGCTCGGCTGCTCTAACATCCTCTAACAGCCTTACCTAGTAGCAACAGGCCCAGGGGGACCTGGCTGACCAGCAGCGCTGGCCTGCTGCCCGCTGTGTGTGTGTATACTGCCACGTGCAAGACCCTGAGTAACGTGTGTGTGTTTGCCTGCGTGTGTGTGTATGTGCCGTCTCACACACAAGACAGTGAGGCTACAGCTGAGCCCTGCATCAGGCTGAGCCCTGCATCCCATCACCTCCACCGCTGTGAGGCTGCTGAGGAGGACACACCAGGGTGTCTAGTGGAACCTCTACAGACAGCAGGTCACACCTAGCCAGCGTGAATACCTGTCCCCTTCCTCAGAGTCTGGCACATCACCTGACACACAGTGGAGGGTGTTCTCAGGTCAACAGAGGGGGACCACTGGTTCCAAAGCAGCTGGCCGGACAACATCCTGTATCAAGAAGCAAACCCCCCCCCCCCCCCCCCCCCCCCCCCCCCCCCCCGTCTGTACTGTCCATTGGCCTGTTCTCGCTGGTTAACCCACATGTAAGCCTTCCTGTTGCTCCCAGGCTCGAAGGTCGTCTATTGACTGAGGGGGAAGCTGTGAAATTTCACCACTCGTTGAGATCAGGGCACACTAAGGCGTCTGTGTCCCCACAATGACTTCACAAAGGCCGCAGGATAAACCCTCCCTTCTGCACTTCACAGGACAGACCAGGATGCTTTGTTGGTCTAGTTCTTCCTCCCTCCCTGCCTGTGAGGCTGACCTCCTGCTCTTCTTCTTCTGCAGAGCTGCAGTTGGAGCAGGAACGGCAGCAGCAGGGTTCTTCTTTAGCGGTGAGGCTGCTCTGGTAACAGCTTGTGTGTTCTCTCAGCTTTAAACAGGCTCCCTGAGTGCCCTGTGTCCAGTAAACACCTGCCCAGGAGCTTGGAGAGAGTGGAGGGGTGGAAGGAGCGAGGGAGATGAAAGTAAACAGAGAGAGAGAGTTGGGAACAGAGTGAAAGAGAGAAGGATAGACAGACCGACAAACAGCCGGCCAATCAGCCAGCCAGCCTGGTTGACAGCCAGATCAGAGGAACACCATGAGGGAATTTCGATCTTGGACTCAGGTCAGCGTGTCCAAGGCCTCCCCTCCTCTTATCTCTACATCAGTCAACATTAGCAGAACAACTGGCTGTGGATTTCTTACTGTGCCAAGCACACTGGAGGAAATGTGTGTGTGTGTGAGTGTGGGTGAATGTGAGTGTGTATGTGTGAATACAGGGAAACTTACTGACAGCTGAAAACATGAGCTAAACAGTATGGTAACTGGAACCATGTAAGCTTGTGGCCTCAGTGTTGGAGCAGGACCCAGGCTGTATGGCAGCAGGTCCACCACACAGCCCCCCAGTGGGCTGTATATGGAGCACAGCTCCTAGTCCACCAGACCACCCATGGCTGAGCCCTTCTTTTCTGCCCCTAAAGGCATCCCACCTCACCTTCCCTCCCTTCATCTCTACCTCTCTCCAGTGCTGCCTGGAAGAGCTGGAAAAGAGTCCCCTCCATACATGTCTCTCTCTCTCTTTTTCTCTTTCTCATTCTTTCCCTTTCTCTTTCTTTCTCTCTCTTCCTCATCCCATTCCTCCTGTTTGAGCCACTGGGATTGAGGTTAAAAGAGAGAAAGTGGTTGTATTTGTTTACATTCCCCACACAAAAACGGCAAGCCCCAACATCAACCCCTACGGCATTTCACCTCCCTCCTCACCCCCCCCCCCCTCTCTCTCTCCCTGGCAACGCACACACACACACACACAGAAACACATCGGACCAATTTATCAAACTCCTGGCTTCTCCTGAGGCTAGGCGGCACGGAGCGCTCCAGGGAACAACAGGAAGTGAGAGGGCAGGTCAACAGGATGGTGCAGCACGAGATGGTGACACGCTACGAGCAGAGGTCCACACCTCCACAGACACTGATACACAAACACACAAGCGGCCCACTAAAATAGCAGCTACCAAAACAAGGCAGCATGGCAACAGACCTTGTTTACTTAATCATCTGATATGGGGAGGGTTGTATATCTAAAACACACAGACCCGGAATGTCTCGGACTATCTTAATCTTCTAATGTATGTAGCTCTATTTTTATGATGCTCCAGTCTGACTCAAACTATCCAAACAGCTCTAGGACATCAAACTTCTGTTGACTTAAGTGTACGCACACTAAAAGGAAGAGCTACGATGATTCGACTCTCTTTTGAACTTGCCGTTTTCCCCTGACAAAGTTTGACAAAGGTCAAAGGAAGATGTGGAAGAACATGTTCATAAAAGGTGTGAACTCTATTCAGTCGCATGCTATGCCATGCCTTTTCCCACACCTCTGATTGTTGATCATCTGCCAAGATGGAAGCCTTAGATATCTACACCATCAGATCAGTGTCTGTCAGCTCTGGGTGAGGGGGGTGTGTGTGTGTGTGTGGGGGGGGGGGGGACGTCTCATTCTGACTCTCCTGTCACCTCCAGTACTGTAAATCTCTATCCAGCTGCTTCAGGGTCAATGGCTGGCACAGTTGTCAGAGAAAACAAGAGAGAGAGACAGAGAAACTGGAAGAGAAATAGAACAGGAAGAAAGAGAGAGACAGTGTGAGATTGACAGATGAAAGAGAAGGACTGACAGACGGACAGAATAGGAGGGAGTTTGGAAAGAGAGAAAAGAGCTGAGAGGAGAGGGGGACTCCTGACAGCTGGAGTTGTGGATGGATTAACTGAGGCGTCCCGGAAGAATGCAGGTGGTTGCGCAAGACCCTTTAAAGAAGGCGCCCCCCTTGGCGATGACATATACATGGATGTTGAGTTCGCAGCATAGAACCCAGGATCATGCACCCTGACACACTCACACAAACACACACCTACACTGAGACATGTACACACATACTCTCACACACACACACCCACACACACATACACACACTCCTATGTGAGACTGCTTTCACGCCTCACTGTTTATGGCTGTTCAGCAGATTTCCCGCTCTCATCAAACCGACCTGACAGAAGTTCTTGGCAAACGCATCCAGCTCTCACTGACAGTGGACAAACTGAAGAGGCTGAACACAGTCATGGCTGATCATCTGTGTCCTAATGCTCTGTCTCTGCTTAGCAGGTGTCTCAGTGTGCAGTGGTGGAAGCTGCCAGGGGAGCCATGTTGTTTTTGTTAGATTCTATCTCATGTGGACAGAGCCTCAGTGCAGAGCAGGCTCCAGAGCAGGCTCCAGCGCAGGCTCCAGCGCAGGCTCCAGAGCAGGCTCCAGTACAGGCTCCAGAGCAGGCTCCAGAGCAGGCTCCAGAGCAGGCTCCAGAGCAGGCTCCAGAGCAGGCTCCAGTACAGGCTCCAGAGCAGGCTCCAGAGCAGGCTCCAGAGCAGGCTCCAGTACAGGCTCCAGAGCAGGCTCCAGAGCAGGCTCCAGAGCAGGCTCCAGTACAGGCTCCAGAGCAGGCTCTGCTGCAGCCTGTACTGCAGCCAGGAGAGGGTTAGTCAGAAGGTCTGCTGGCTTAGTAAGAAATAACAGGAGAAGGTTCCTCTGTGCACGCACGCACACACACACACACACACCACACACACACACACACACACACACACACACACACACACACACACACACACACACACACACACACACACACACACACACACACACACACACACACACACACACACACACACACACACACACACACACACACAGAGCCAGACCTCTTCTCTCACCAGGACCAAACAAGTCCACACAGGTAGGTCCTGTATTGATGGAACACACACGTGTTAAGCAAGCACGCACATGGACATTTGCACACACACCAACGCATGCATGCAGGAAGGCAAACATCCACACACACACACACACACACACACACACACAGCTTCTGAGTGATGCTGCCACCCCCCCCCCACACACACACGGGACAGGTCCTGTCAGGATAACAGCAGAGCCCCCCCACCCACCTCCTCAGTCAGAGACCAGATCTGCTGCTCTGACTGCAGATCACCATCAGACAGGCTAATTACACCTGTCACCTCCCCACCCTCTCACCCACCAGGCTGGGGAAGGGGGAAGCTGGGCTGGGGGAGACTCTGGGAGAGGCTAGGGCAGGTTGACAGGTAAAGGCTTGGGCAATGTTGCTGCAAAGCTCCTAATGTACACAACACAAAGTTATAATACAGGAAAAACTGAACTTCCACACACAGTCCACACACACCTTGCGAGTTGAGCTTAGATAGATAAGTAGATCTCCATCCAGCTTCTGAAGTTGGTTCTCCTGTCCTATTCGTATTAAAAAAGCTCCAGAAAAATCTCACCGACAGACTGACACACACAGGACACCCTAAGCACTTTCCCATACTAAACGCAGTCCGTGCCAAATTCCGTCTTATTCGAGGGACTGTTTCAGAATGTTTCGCCGCTTGGAAATTGGAGAAAAAAGAAAAACGGCAGAACGTTTTCTTTCTTTTTTTCCCCTTCTTCTGTGGAGGAAACGTTGGATTTTTCAAACCTCTCTCCCGCCAAATAGTTCCCCTCGTGCAGCCCCAGAACTGTCAAAACACAACACAGCCTTTCCTGTTTAGCAGCCACCCTTTCCCCGCTTGCATCCGCCGTCTAACCGCAGAGGCTTCCGGAAGATTCTCTGACTCCTTTCATATTGAAGTCTGGGAAACTAACGTGACAAGAGGGCTGCCTTCCTTGGAACCTGCAGGAAATGTGTGAGAACTTGAAATCGCAGAGGGAGACAGGGGCAGAGGTGGGGGGGGGGGGGGGGCAGAGAGGGGCACGGGAGATGTGTTGGGGGGGGTCAGCATCTGAACTCACTCTGCGTGTCCGTGACTAAGGGCAGAGTGCCTGCAGGGGAAGTGTGTTTTATCATTAACCTACTGCTGAACTGGACACTTCTCTTCCCTCTTAAGCTCCTCAGAAATGGGCATGTGTGTGTGTGTGTGTGTGTGTGTGTGTGTGTGTGTGTGTGTGTGTGTGTGTGTGTGTGTGTGGAAGAGCATAGGGGCTGCAAAGGGTTTACATTCAACGCCAGTCATCCTCACTCTGGTAGCAGCCATTGATATGCATTGATTTCCTTTCCCCATAGAACCGCCTGGCATGCTTCACTCAGTTGATAAGAATTTTAATAGAAAAACCATGAGGCTCACATTTGAATATCAGCAACAAACACACAGACACACACACACACACACACACACACACACACACACACACACACACACACACACAGTCGACTGAGGACCTGAGTTGACTAAGTGCTGTCTGACACAATACAGCAGTAATATACGCTGACTAAAATGCCTGCATATGCCTGCGACACAGTTATTCATTCTTTGCTTCCTCGCTTCTGCAGTGTATGAGCCAACACAAACTGTGCCAGCACTTTGAGATCTGCCGCTGAGAGCACCTGCCACTGCCGAAAGCAAACCAGCCTCTGACTTCTGAAGAGCTCATCTGTACCAACACACCCAGGGAGAGAGAGGAAGGGAGAGAGATGAAGGGAAAGAAGCATGGAAAAGGAGAGCGATGGAAAGAGAGAGGGACAGAGAGAGGCAGAGAGAGAGAGAGAGAGAGAGAGAGAGAGAGAGAGAGAGAGAGAGAGAGAGAGAGAGGACAGAGAGCAGTCAAAAGCTGAACTCAACAAGGCTGCCTCTGTCTATAAGGTCAGAAGTTGGGACAGCCAGTCCAACCACCTGTAGATCCTGTTAGTGCATCTAGCCACGGCAGACACACACACACAAACACACACACACAATGATACACACAGGGAATCACTGCTGCATCCACACAGACTCACACACACCCATTAAAGCAGCCTATCTGGACAGCGAGAGCTTGTCAAACTGACCTTGCAGATCTTACTCTCCTCTGTCTCCTTGTTCCTGGTCTGAGGGATTCTCCTGTCCTGGTACTCAGACTTGAGTGACAGCTGACAGGACATTGCAGGAGGCTCGGAGCCCCTCAGCTCCTGGGTCCTGGACATGTAGCCCTGCGTGGCAGTGCCCCTGCCCGGGTTAGGGATGGGGAGAGCGGTGTGGACGGGCTTGGATCCCCCCGAGGGTTGTCTGAGCTTGGAGGCTACCCCTACCACCGGCATGGTACGTTCCAGTCAGATAGGAGGTGGGTGGTGAGACAGTTCCACACTGACAGGAGGAAACAGCAGCGAGAGCACTCCTTCTTTTCAGTTCCCCACACGAAGCAGAGAGAGGGACAGAGCAACTGGAGCCTGGCGCGTCCTCCCCTGACGTCTGGCAGGGGAAATGAGAGGAGGAGAAGAAAGGGGGGGAGAAAGGAAGAGAGGGCTGTCTCTCAGGGAGAAGTCCTGCGAGGGAGAGCTGCCGCAGTCATTCTGTAGTCTACATGACGGACTCACAGAAACTGGGAAGGCTTCTCCACCAATCGCTGTCCCTCCTCCTTCTTCTCCTCCCACCATCACCACTCCTCCCCTCTCTCTCTCTCTCTCTCTCTCTCTCTCTCTCTCTCTCTCTCTCTCTCTCTCTCCCTCCTTCCCTCGCTCTGTCAGAGCCACACTACCAAACCAAAACAGTTCTCAGGGGCGTGAACTCTGGAAGGTAACCGCCACTCGAAGAGCTGTGATTACAGAAACCTGGCTGAGTGTGTGTGTGTGTGTGTCCCTCTCTCTCCCTCCCTCCCTCCCTTTCTCCCTCCCTCTCTCTTCCTCTGTCTGAGGTACATTCCACAGCAGCACGTTGCTCTCTCTCGCTCCAACTGTCAAAACAGCCTCTCCGCTAGCCCTGCACTGATCACTAGAAATAGAAACGGTCTCTTTCTCTCTCCCTCAGTCCTTCTCTCCCTGCCTACATCTGGGAATGGGGCTACCCTCCTCTTTGATGAAAGAAATAGTAAAAATTGAAGAAAAAAAAGACAGTTTGGAGAGTTAAAAAAAGGGGTGGCGGTTGTGTGCAACTGCCAAAGCAAACAGCTGTTGGAAAAGCTTTTTTTCTCCCATTTCTCTATTGGGGACACAGTCCCTGTATGTCTGGGTCCTGCACTATTATTCATGGCTGGGAGAGTTTGGAGTTGTGAAATCACGGCTTTGCTTGTCTTCCACCCTGCCTCCAACCCCCCCCCCCCCCCCCCCAATCTGGCTCTCACACACAAACACACTCACACTTAAACATGTACACAAACAAACACATGCACTGCTTGTGCCTGTCTCTCCCTCTGTCACCATCTGTCTGCCTTCTACTCTATCTCAGTTTCTAGTCCTCTGTGTTTGAGCAAGACTGGGGATATCTAGTTCTCCCTACGACTGTACAAGACCCTCTACGACCCTCTCCCCTCTCCTGCTCAATAGGAGCTCCCCATATGGATATACAGTAGCAGAGGAGCCAGACAGAGAGATGATTGCCTGGGAATGGTGTGTCCTGACACCTGTGTTTAGAGAGCTGTGGTCTGGGAAGCATCTTCCTGCTCGCTCACAGAGCTGGGGCGGAGCATAAGGGACAGCTAGGGGGCGGAGCATAGGGGGCGGAGCATAGGGGACAGCTAGGGGGCGGAGCATTGGGGACAGCTAGGGGGCGGAGCATAGGGTATAGCTAGGGATGGAACTCAGTGTCAAAACACTAGCTCCTCCCTGTCAAATAAACAACCTGTGCACTAAACACTCACTTCTGTCTACTTCCAGTCAAAAGCAATGTGGGGAGGCAATGTGGCTTGACATGATTCATCCCTGTTCAAAACTTTACTGACCAAGCTTCGCCATGCAAACCTGAATCAGTCTGGACTTTATTAAGCGGACAGAATGTGACATGTAGCCGTGGTTTTTAACGGCTTTTAACATGGTGTGAGACATAAAAGGGAGTGAAAGTTTTATATGGAAACGCTGCATCTGGTTAACATTAGAAGGCCTGGGAATAGATTACAACGTCACACCCGACCGGAACATTCTGACACGGCTGTCATCCAATAAAAGGATATCAGTGTGGTAGTAAGACGGATTAAACACCTTCAAGGTGTTTTCGTGTGTAAGGGAAGTGATTTGACAAAGGTTTGCTTTCCTTCTTTGTTGGCTTAAAGTGAGGGTCTGTGGCCCAGCAGACTAGTCCAGTCAGATTCTGCATCGTCATCCTCCATGTCAACAACAAAACGCAAACAGTAAGGGAACTGAAAGTGAAATATCCCATCATTTGGAGAAAAAAGATAAATAATCCCTGCATAAAACAGTCTGATGGACAACCATCAGACTCTGCTTTGCTAAAAACGACATTTGAAGCCAACATTTTCAATCGAGCACTGGGACAGTCATGACGGTCAGGCCATCATAATACATGGCGTGACAGACTGCAGTAGGATTGCACCTTCGCTCTGAAGCAGAGAACCTGGTAGGAGTCCATACCTCACACCCCGGCCTCGTACCATCCAGGAATCCAAACATTGACGCGGGCATCCCCCCCTTGTGGCCTTTCCCCCCCCCAAAAAAATACCTCCGGGCAAAATCTCAGAGGGTTTAACGTAAATGTCTCAGTCTCCTGTTTCCTGCTGTTTGCAGAGCTAATGAGGCTGGTTGGGTGGAGGCCCAGCGGGAGGAGAAGCGCTCCTGCTACCTGTGTTCTCTGGGCCCGCTGAGGGAACGGCCAGGCTGGAAGTATCGCCTTTGACAGTGGAGCGGCGGTCCAAAGTCAACAGTGTCAAAACCAAGCCCCTTCTGGTTCACTTCCATCCATTTGTGAGTGGAGCAGGTTGCCTGTGCAGCGCTCTGCAGTAAGGGCCGACCACTTCTCTGAAAATAGCCTGCGGGCCTTCCGATTGGAGGACATGAGACAGAATACGGGCCGTGACAAAGAACAAAGAAGGAAGACGAAGGGATGAGACAGCATTTGTGTGTTGTGGCACAGCTGAGGAAGGTCACATGGGTGAGGTTGGGGTAAAGTCCATCCCTCAAACCCAGACACACTACGATGGAAGCACACGCCTCCACGCAGGTTGCAAAATCATCAACCCAAATCGGGAAATCATATTTCTTAACCTCTTATGAAAACAGGAGGTGGGGTGGGGGGAGTCGGGGGGGGGGGGGGGGGTGGACACTATGTCTTATTATAGAGAAGCCAAGCCCCCCCAAAAATACCTCACAACGACATTATTTACAGCTCATATCACTATAGTTGCACGCGCTGCTTAGCGAAGGTCTATTCTAGGTTGCCACAAAACCCACAGAGGAAGACAGCATTCCAAAGATGAGGGTGAAGAAGGGAGGTGGGGGGGGGAGGAGGTGGAGAGGGGGGAGGTGTGCACCTCCTCAACCCACAGCCCTGAGAAGAGGAATGGGACCTGCACCTTCTCTTTTCAGTCTCCACACACACACACACATATACAAGAACACCAAACACACACACACACATCTATATACTAGCACACCACACACACACACACACTAACATCCCCCAGTCTCACACACGCCCTGGCTGAGAACAGCAGAAGAGGCCAGACCTTGTGATTAGCAGAAGCAGGCTAACCACAGTTAGCCTCAGGCTGGTCTCAGCACGGTGAGCTGATCAAAATCCACCTTCTTCTCCAGTCTCCTCCGACAGACAGAACCGTGACAGGACCATGCTGCTCTTTGGTTTTCCCTTAGAACAGAGCTTCTATTTATGACAACAGCAACAATCATGGGTATCAATGAGACTTACTGGACACCATTTTTGAAAAAGAAAAACATCTTTACCTGAGACCTTGCCCTCATAACGTTAGCACACGGTACAACACAACACAACCTTTTTGAGGTTCATGTTATCTAATTGTAACTGTTTAACTGAATGTTCTTGTGGTTCTTCCCTTTGGCACTTGTTTTGTTTCCTACAATGTATGCTTCATGTTCTGGCTACCCACAATGTTTGGGGTTATCTTATTATGATCAGTGACCGTTGCTCTTTTGTAAAGCTCTCTCTTGGAAGTTGATTTGGATAAAATCGTCTGCTAAATGAATAAATGTAAACACTGTAAGCAAGGTTATTAACCCAGACATTCCCTAACATGTGAGTATGATGAAATCCCAACAGCAGGATTATTCAGTCAATAACAGAAACATCACGTCCCATCTCTGCTGGTGTGTGTTTGTTTATGTTGCAGGGACCCCCCGCCTGGGGGAGGGGGGAGCAGTAGGGTGCCTGGTTACACGAAACACACGCAGCAGTGTGACACCTGACGTCAAGATACGGCTCGCCCTCGCTGTGAAAACAAACAGACAGGGGTGGTGGAGATAACAGGGGTCAGTGCCCCCTCTCCTCCCTGCCCCTCCACCCCCCACCTCCCCCCCACACACACCCCCCCCTTCATCCAAACACCACCCCGGGGAGACTGATAGTCACGCACCTGCGTGTGTGTGAAAGCTATCGCTCAGCCACACATCGGATAACACGGAAAGGAAAACACACACTCAGGCTAATACAAACACAAGGACATGGAGAAAGTGTAAACACACACACATATACACACAGACGCACACAGAGTTGTGTGTTGCCTACACAGACAGGACACAGGCTTGTAGTGCAGACATACATCAAACAATGCTTTAAGAGTATACATAAACACACATTCTTACGCTCTCTCTCCCTCACACACACACTTCAGAAAAGAGGCCTCCGAAGATGGATTCCTGCTCCCTGTTCAACCTTTGACTGTTCCACAGCTGAATCACACGCACACACACACCAAAAACACGACAGTCCTGGGAACAGTGTGGTCCTCCGCCCTCTGGGCCATATCTGTGTCGTATCAGAGTAGTGAGCTCTGGTCAGGACCTCAGAGAAGGCTGACTGAGCTCTCTGGAAACAGAAGCATGTCTCAGTCCTTGTCAAGCTGAGAATCCCTTTCTCCAGAGTCCCGGTTAAAAACACCCATGAAGAATGATGTCGTAGACTTCCATGTTTTCTCCCCTCCCTCCCAGACGGGCTGAGCAGTCCCATGTGGGGGGTTGTGAATGTAAACACAGTCGCAGTACTACAATGAATCAAAGAGCCATCCTGCTTGTCTGGAGCCAGGAAATACCCTGCGTTCTGGACGGACAATGCTGATACTTCCTGTTCCTCTAACTGTTGCCCCACAGACCCGCTGGCCTCCCTGGACAATCCCTCGCACGGTCACTGAGTCAGAGAGTCATTTAGTTTGTCACTGAGTCACTCCATCACTGAGTCAGAGAGTCATTTAGTTTGTCACTGAGTCACTCCATCACTGAGTCAGAGAGTCATTTAGTTTGTCACTGAGTCACTCCATCACTGAGTCAGTCTGTCAGTTATTCAATTAAAAAATCCTATATCTTATTGGCATTCGGTCATTGTGTCATGACATTGTCACTGTCTTTCAGCCATTCATCCCCTCATGCTTTTCCTCAGATAAGGAAGGAACACATTCTCAACGCATGTGATCAGACTGCCACTCCCCCACCCCCAGGCCTCACTTCAGTGGGACGGAGCTTGGCAGCTTTACCCTTCCACAGACTCCAAGATTTGTACTAACAAATTTGAAGACTTTGAAAAAGGAACTCTCACTCCTTGCGCCAAAAGAGACATCAAATGAACCAGTAAAGAACAACCTGATTCCTCCCTCTGCCTTTCCACTGCAGTCTCCCCCCGTCAAGCCACGTGTGTGCGCTTCTCTCTGGTCAGAGGAACATGGTTCACAGCTGGACCTGATGAAGTTCTAGCGGAGCTTCAGTCCAGCCTTCCCCTCCTCGACTGACACGCAGAGCCCAGGATGTAACAGCGAGGGTGACTGACTCTCTGCTGCCTACATGGAAGAACAACATGAAAGAGAGAGCCTGGCCATAAATCACTGGAGGGAGGAAGCTACCGTCACAACACAGGTAGGACTCTAAACCAACCACGAGGGAGTCCTGGGAAAAGACGGTTCCAAGCAGGATCCTCTGTTACTACAGGCCTCTGGAGAGGAGGGGAGAAGCTGGGGGGAGGGATGAAGATCAGGAGGCTCGTCCGACGGTCACACATGCTATCAGTTAGACTGAGGGCTCTAGATGACTGTTAGACAGGTTAATCCACGCTTGGGGATGTTCCTGGATGTGAACCCTGCAGGCTGAGGGTCTGTCGTCAAGGGAACAGGGGGGGTCACACACCAGGCGGTGTTCTGTGCTCAGTGATGGACAGTTGGACTACAGATCAAAAGGTTGCAGGGGGTCAAATCTCTCCCTGCATGTCGTTTTGGATGAAAGCATCTGCTACATGGACGCATTATCAATGTTAATATTAGGACTACTGTCATGAGTGCAAGCGTTGCACTCTGTGTTTATTGAACTGTTTGAGGTGAATGTCAAAATTTAAATGCAAGACTGCAGGCTCTGAACAAGAACACAATAAACCCCTCCAAACACACATACTTACACAGAGATGGGGGCGTCCGAGGTCGCTTTACATGACGGACAACTGTTTGGCGAGCCTTAGATAATCCCTGCGCCATTTGTATCTCCAAATATGACAGACTGCACCCCCGAGGTGCGTCACAGGCCTGTTTCCTTTAGCAAGGCGCTGCATCACATCACATTCCAGGCTGGCTTACCCTGGCACAGGCCGCCTCTCCCAAACACCAGGGCCTTCCATGAGCCGGCCTTACACGGTAACAGCATTCCCTGTTACCAGCATGCACTGCCAGGCACGGTGCTGTAATAAAGAACCTGTCCTCTTATAGTAAGAAGCGTGTGAGAAAACAGTCGACTAGGCTGCCCCATGAATAGACACTGAACGAACGCTGTCTTCCAGACTGCCTGTGCTAGTGCTAGCCACCATCCAAGGCAATGTGGGTCATGGTAGTATCAGTACTGCTCACCACAGTAAACAGGCCTTCCCATTTAGTCACCTACGTTTTACACAGCACTGCAGTAGACGCAGTCCTTATCACCCCCCCCCCCACCCCCCCATCTGCGCGCTGTAAATGTAAAACACACACACAAAGGTGAATACACACACTGTAGACACACACAGACTATACACAAAAGCAAACACGGCACACACTTACTGTTTACAGACATTATGTATACATACACACACACACACACAGGCTGTTAACCCATAGTATAAACACACATCGGTGTCACCTGTGGCTTTGGCTGGCCTCGTTAGAGTCCTCCTCATTAGAGAGAGGCTGGTAACGAGAGCTTTTCCACCTCGCTGAGAGAGAGAGAGCTGCCTGATTACAGAGCAGAGAGACGCGTCTGGCTGCCTCTGGCCGTACCCCCAACACCGGCCCACATGGAACCAGCCTCTCAACAGGCCCATGTGTGGACACAGACTGCAGATCTTTACACTACATCAGAGCAGCACACACACACACACACACACACCCAACACACACGAGCAAGAGAGAGACGCACACATGCCTCCCAGCGCTTAGACTTATCGTATAACATCTCATTATATTCAGCCTCACAGATGCCTCTTTAGGATGGCCAGTAAACGTACAGTAAAGCACATCCCTATGGGCTCATAAACTGCAGTTATATAAGCACCTCAAACAACAGGGCTGGTGGAAGCTTCGGTTTCTCTCTGTTCTGGTCTAGGACATGATTAACACAGGCCTAGGCCCAGCCCTAGTCCTAGTCCTAGTCCCAGCCCACACCTACATCTTTACTCATGTTATTATATGTAAACAACCTTCAGTATAGCATGAGATATGAGGAACTGGCATTGGGAGTCGTTGGTTGAAGTGTACTCTACTTCACGTCGTAAAGTCCAAGATAATGTTTTTCAGCCAGCTGCTACCTCATTCGTGACACGCAGCCCCGGTCACTGCTGATGTTCTCTCTCCGAGCTTTCTCATTTCTTTCAAGCCGCCATCGCTCAGGGCGACTCGGCGCTAAAGTGTTCCAGAGCCCAAACCCAGACGCACGGGAGGTCACTGAGTCAGCTCTCCAGCCTGTCGGATGAGAAACGCTGAAAGCTTAATGGGCCCTCAACCGCACGGCCCTCACTGATCACAGAGCGCTTCTGTACAGAGGGCAGGGGAGACGGGGGGCCCCTTTCATCTACTGCGATGTGTTTACGGCCGGACCCCTCCGATACACGCCATCGCAGCCACGGGCGCCCCTCGCACCCCTCGCACCCCTCGCACCCCTCGCACCCCTCGCACCCCTCGCCACGTCAATCAAAGTGTTTTGCTCTCGCCAAGCTCTGTTAAAGTGTGTAAGAAACAGAAGCCCAGGGTTTATCAAGGGCGTCTGAAGCGTTGGGTTCGAGCGGTCGTGTCGTGCGTTTGTGCCGACAGACAGAGGGGGAGTTGTCGTGTTTGTGTGTAACACCGACTGTGCTAAAGCAGGCTATTTGATACAGCAGGGAGGGAGGTATTCAGCTTTGTGTAAATCCTGTAATGGATGATAATGAGACTGGCTCATCCATCCCCCAGCTGAGGGAAGATGGAGAGTGACTGGAGAAGGCTGCAGTGTTTGCAATGCTCCAAAAAAAGCAGCAAAAGTTTTGATAGCCAGCTGGGACCAGGATGAAGGCAGAAGCTTTTGGGATTGTGTGTGTGTGAGTGGGGGGGGGGGGGGGGGGGGGTTGTTTGTGTCATTGGCTGAATTAAAGTGAATCTTCCAGATCCTTCAGAAAATCACTGTGTGATTGGTTGGTGGCACAGACTGGACATCGAAAGGACTTCTTTTCACTCGATGCAAAGGATGTACTGTAAACCTAATTGAGAAAAAAAAGGTTCTGGATTAAGTCTAGGACTCTAGCAGCCAACAGTATCAAATTCTCACTCCTTTTGGCCGCATTCCTGAGAATAATAGTTTAACCAGAGAGGCCCATAATTTGTTGGTTTAACTCTTAAAGAATTAAGACCCACATGTCGTGATTACATTTTACACATTCTGGTTCTTCTTGAACACAGACATATTGTACTTGGCTAAATGTTTTGAAGGTGTGACTGCTTGATTGGTGGCCAAAGCCTTGTTGCGATTGGCAAGATAGGCATGTCACACCCCCGTCAACAGAACTATATTGTCTTGAGTACCCCCCCCCCCCCACACACACACACACACACACACACTCAGGTACACTGACACACGTACACACACGTCACAAGCATGAAAAAACCCCACAGACCTCCCCTCAACACACATACACTCTTCAGCACCCCCCCCCCCCCCCACCATCACCACGTTCTCCCACGTGCACCTCTGCCCCCCACGCTGTGATAGACCCTGTTTGAACATTGTGGCCACGCTGTTCTGGATTAGGAGAATGTAAACCGTAGAGACAAGCTCCATGGAACTTGAGTTTACTCCAAGTTGTGACTAACCACTATGGTTCATAAGTTTAGCATTCATTCCCAGCCTGAGATGCCTTTTATAAAATACTGTGTGGATGGAAGATGTCTCTTAACAGCTAAATCTATCATGTAAAGATCTTATTTTGTAGAGGAGAAAAGTGCAGATGCATATCATCGAATCTTATAAGATTAAATGGGACAATTTCAGTCTTGAACTTTATTTAATCAAAAAATATATTGATTTGTAGCCAAGAGACATACACACAGTGTACACAGAGTTTTCTCCACACGCACACACAAAATCTCTGAAAATCAGGATGAATCTCCCCTCAGCAAAGCAAAGGCTACGGTAGCATTAACATGTATCTTCACTTAACTCCGTCAAAGAGCTCATTACAGATTAACCTCACAAACTCCCACTATTTCTCTTCATTATGCCCCCCCCTTGTCCAAAGCTAAAAGGTGGCTGGTGGCCTGTGACCGCCCCTCCCCCCCCCACGACCACCACCCATGATTTGCCCAATTAAGGTCCTCTCCTCCTCTGCTCTACACCCGGGCATGCTGCCACCACCAGCCTAAGCCCCCGGCCAGCGCTCATGGGCTTAATCTAAGGTTCTGGGCACGGAGGTGCGTGTGCCCAGCGTGTGAGCACCCCCTGACACTTCATCATCCGCGGGTGGGCAGTGGCGCGTGGGCACAGGTCTATAAAAGGCCTGGACGGCTGTGAGCTTTGTCCTTACCTCGTGCACTCACACACACACAGGGCTGTGTTATGACTGGTGCTTCCATTTGAATGTGCCAGTCCGGGGGGAAGGGGTGGGTGGTGGGGGGGGGGAGCAGTGAAGGTGGCTGGGCAGACTTTACACATGCTGGAGAGGGGAGGGTTTTTTGGCTGCCTTCATGCTGTACTGCAGTGCCAGTCTCCTCGTTTGTATGTGTGTGCGTGCACGTGTGTGTGTGCGTCTTCAATACTGCAGAAAGCACGCTCACTTCTTACTTCTCGTTACTGCATTGCAGCAGAGAGCTTGCAGAGTGCTGTGATGGAGCAGGGTGATTGATGCCACGATAGTATGAAATCACTCAAGTCCATTTCTGCAAACAGATGTACTGGCGTTTACCTCTGCATCACTTAACAAAAGACAGCCAAACTGGACAACTTGTAAAGCAGTTTGCAGCCATATAGAGAACGACCCTGTCAGCAGGCCTAGACAATGATGATCAGTGAGGTAAAGAAGTGATGGGAGACCCACCCTGAGTCATTGGTCTAATGTCCAGGGTTTATTTTCCCCCGCAGGACTTTTGGCGCCTTAAGACAAACAGCCCAACACACCATTCCACTGGCTCCACTGGAAGCTGTGGGCCCTTTCAGGGTTGTTCATTTTGGAGTTTTCAGCACGCTGACTTACCAGGATTGGAATGCCGTCAAACCAGATTGTCAAGCCTGGTTTTGCTGATATCCAGAGTGAAAGTTGCACTCTTGTCTAAATGGTGCCTGGCCAAAGCACTCGTTAGTTTAATTTGGTGGACTGTAGGAAGATTGTGAAGTACTCACTGAAACTATTCACTATCACGGCTGATAAAACAATATCAAACACCGTAAGAACATGAACCAGGAACTAGTTAGTCATTACCAGGCACTGGTCTGGTTCATTTTCATCCCCAAAGTTTTTTCCTGGTTCTGTCAGAAGGTCAGAGGAAAGCCTTGGTTACTGACACGCTAACGGGAGCTTTCTAATGGCGTCATGCGGAACCGTGAGTCATCCTCGGAGCGTTTTATTGGATTGAGGCAGGATCCATGGAGCCTCTGACGAGGCGGAGCGAGCGTCGGCTCTGGAGCCTGATGCGATTTTCCACCAAAACAAATGGTGTCATGGCACCTGTCCTCTTCCAGGTCTCCACACAGTCAGACCACCTGGACGACACAAGGCTTCCACTGAGGACGCGTAGCTGCCGCTTCACTTTGGCTTCCGGCTTCTTCCCTCAAATCTACCTTATTCAGTTACACTCAGGATGTGTCTATTTACAAACTGTAAGATGATGCAGCAATTTTTTGAGGGTTAAAAAACGGAAGCAAATTCGATTTTTGATGTGTGCGTGTGATGTTTATGTGTATGTGTGGCCATTTTCTGAAGATGGTAACCTTATATGGCTGGTTGATCCTGGGAAACAGAACACAATGGTGCAGTATCAACCTTCTCAGGTCATTTAAAATGACATGTTTAGGTACATGTTCCAGTGAATCCTTCTATCCCTGGGCAATTAGATTGGCTTGGGCCCCCCCCAGGAACCAATGAGATCCTGCAATCAGGAGTAAGCACACTCCTCTTCTCCCCCCCAACAGAAACTGCCCCCCATAGAAGCTCCCAGATCACTGGACTGTGAAATTACCACAAACAAAAAACACTGAAAAACATTCTCTGCTGTCCTTGTATCTAAACCCAGGAATGTTAATTTCAAACAAACCTTCTCGATCCTGCGACGGCAGATTAGAGCATTACCATTCTGTAGCCTCAGCACAGAGATCGAGGATTAATCCTTTGTAAATAAAAATGAAAAAAGAAAGAGGAGGGAAAATGACAAAACACAACAAAGTTTCCACAGAGTCTGCTTGGTGGATGAGTTGGACCTGAGAACCAAACATTTGAAACAGGTTACTGGCTTTTTTGAGCCGCTGTGTGTTAGCAAATGATTTGCAGATGTCCTTTCCCATGCCAAGCACGAACAACTGTGAAAAAAAGAAAGAAAAGAAAAGCAATTGAATCAATAAGGGAATAAATTAATATGCAAAAATATGACAATCCACTCAGGAAAACATCTAAAAAAATACAGGCAGGATGACTGAAGGCTTCTTCACCTCACTCTTAGTCATGTTGGGTTTGTTTGTTTCAGACATGTTCTCTTGTGTGCCCACTTGAACTCGAGGCCGGTGGAGAGAGCAGGTTTGGCTGGCTCCTCAGTAGGACTGATAGGAAACTGTCTCTCCTTCTCCTCACACTAAAAACCACTGGAGTCACAACGCACATCCAGGGAGAAGCAAGAAAGAGAGAGAAAAAGAGACGAGCGGAGCGATGGAGTGAGAAAAGAGGGAGAGAGAGAGAGCACTACATAGATAATAGAGAAACAGGAAGTGATAGAGAGGGACGCTCCGCTGAATGTAACGGACAGGGCTGCTGCTAGTCATTATGATAACAGTGAGGTACTTAAAGGCCGACGTCCGGACAGCGTGTTTACTGGCAGGGAGCTCTGGAAAGCAGAGCAGCCGAAGGTCACCAGGATCCAAATGTCAAGTCAGGACACGTCCTTACCTTGCATGCAACCCTCCCTGGTCCTAGGAAGTCACTGTCCTGAAGGTTTCAGACGCTTCCTTGCTCTAGCACACCTGATTCTAATGAATGGGTTGTTATCAAACTCTGTGGAAGCCTCATAATGACCCTTCATTACAATCAGGGGGGTCAAAAGCAGGGAAACATCTAAAACCTTCAGGACAGTAGCTCTCTAGGACCAGGGTTCATATGTAAATATATAGTGTAACATGTGGAACTGGAACTATATACTGTATGTAGACTATGAGGTGTATATAATATGAAGTTTATCTGTCAATACTATAGTACGTAGTATACTATGAAGTATTACTGTGTACTCTGAAGCATTCAGTATATCATAATAAGAAGGCTTTATTTGTAAATAACAGACTTCAATAAATCACCAGGTGTGAAGACTTTGACTTCCTTATTGACACAAACTGGTGCTTTGTTCCTGGAATGGAGCAACGGTGCAAAGCTCTTCAATCAACCTGAGTTTTGGGGTTACCAAAAGACAGCCCTGTTAATCTTTGTGCTTGTTCCTGGTAAACCTACTTATCTCATCTTCACAAGTTTAAACACACTGCAGCGGGTAGGTGGAGATTAGCATCTGAGCTTCAAACTAAACCATCTGTGTGTCTCCCAGGGTTTGAACCGGGGGTCACAAGTTCACCACAGACAAGTCGCAGTGTGTAAAGACGCATGTAGACCACATGTCTACAGAGAAGGAGAGAACAAAGACTCGGGCAGTTCTACATCATGTACCATGACCCTCTAGGACTCCACTGTCTATCTGTCTGTTTGTTTGGGGGGCAGGATGACACAGTATACTATGGTAGCACTACACAACTTCCATGACAGGCCAAGTGTCTAGATCCAGGCTTGTCACTCTGCTCCTCTCTCTCTCTCTGCCCTCCACATCCCCTCATCTCTCTCGCCCAGGTCTGGACCCCTGACACCTCAGCTCTCTTTCACGGTCTCTCTGATACTGACACAGGAAGGAGGTAAAGACCAAGAGAGGGAGGAACCAGTCAGACCTGAAAGTCCTCCACAGGGAGTGGTGTGCGCCCGCATATGTAGGTGTGTGTGTGTGTCCTCAGGAGATTCCAGGCCTGTCCTGATGGTCTTCTTCTCCACTGAGAGTGGTTTGGTTGCCTGGGGAAGTGGCTGGCATATTAAACCCTCCTCCCAGACTGCCCACACAGAGACAGAGAGCACAACCACACCAGATAGTCTCATTACTGGACCTAAATAACCGAGACAGCAGACAGAACAGAACCAAAGGCTCTCTGTATTATCTTTGGTTGGAAAGCAAATCACTCTGATTTAGGTTGAAAAGCGAACTAAGACAGGCTTTTTATATATAAAACAACCTGCCCAGGTGTGGTGAAGCCACTGAGATGTGTGACATAATGCCACACTATGGGCTTTAGGCTGGTGGCCTGACGTGTTTTCAGTTATCTTATTTGGTCATTATAGAAGAGACATCCTAACCACTGACATCATCGCCTGCAAAACCCATTCATCTGCGGGTCGAGTCAGAAGCAGAGAGGCAGAGAGAGACGGTTAGAGAGAGACAGAAATAGAGACAGAGACCAGAAGATAGAAATAGAAAGAGAGAGAGAGAGAGAGAGAGAGAGAGAGAGAGAGAGAGAGAGAGAGAGAGAGAGAGAGAGAGAGAGAATAAAGGAGCAGGAAGATCTAGCTTCATCTTGTTTCATCCAGGTTGCAACTTCAAGACCTTTATTCCTCTGACTGGTGAAGACGCCCACACTCAAATCAACACATCTGGCTGCAAATATGTCACATATCTATCCAGACTCCAGATGCCACGCAATGCTGAAGAAGATGCCAGACACAAAAAGAAATGAATGACCAGGAGAGGAGTGTGGCGTTGCTTCTGAAGCAGTGCGGTTGAGAAGGAATCTTCCTGCCGATTGCAGAAGGCAACCCCTCCTAGTGGGAATTCTCTTCAGCGACTCGTCCTCTTGAGTAGATTTTAACGAGCGCCTAGTGAACGTGTACATTACTCTGATCACAGTGTGTGGATGCCACTCTCTGCTCCTCTGTCATATCTTGGTCCACCCTGCCAGGCTTGGCCAGCTCAGCTGGAGTGTTTACTGGCTTTGAAAACCCCAGGGCAGTCTGCTCTGTGACATGGCTTCAGTGCCCAGGGCCTTGGGTTCTTTAAAACATACGTCCAGACACAACCTCACACAGAGCGCTAGGAACGCAAACACACATGCAACAACACACACACACCCATAAACCCGCACTCTACCAAATAGGCTGGGAAATCTTCCACACAAAGGCCATCCAATTCCCTTGCTCAGTATTAACACGCAACTGAAGGGATATTTTATAACACAGCATTTCAAAAATAACACATTGCATAACACTCTGTCTTGTTCTTGATTTCTCTCTGTCCTCTCTGTCATCGTCTCTCTCTCTCTCTCTCTCTCCATCGCCTCCCCTCCACTCTCTATGGTGGGATGGGAACCAGCATGTTTCCTGGCCTTTTCAGGAAGTCCAAGGTTGAGGGATCTTGCCGCTTGGCTCCCTGGGAAGCCATATCTCGGACACAGAGTGCTGACCGATGTGGCCAGTGGAGAGGATGAAGGCAGAACACAAGCAAGTTAACACCCCAGACCAAGCCACTGGGACGACAGGCTGTTCATGAGACTGAGAGTCTGGCTGACTATTATGGGATGAGGGGGGGGGGGGGGGGGGGGATACAGAGAGAGAGAAATACAGGGTGAAAGAGAGGAAGAGAGAGAGCAGTAGAGATAATGTGTGGGTGTGGGGGGGGGTGGATGGGGAAGAAACGTATTTAGCGACAGCAGAGAAGAGCAGGGGAGAGAGAGGCAGGTCTCTGTTGAGCTGGTACTGTGCGTGACACTGAGAAGGCACTACTCACTGGGCACACAGACGGAAACGCTCCCGATCTCAGAACACAAATAGCAGAGGGGCTGCTGCACACACACACACACACACACACACACACACACACACACACACACACACACACACACAGGCACGCAGACAACACACACGCAACTCTTGCAGACACAAAACAACACACCTCCCTGACTCTCATTCAGCTTCTCGGCAGCATGGCCTTATATGACTGCGCTCCACCAGCAGGACTGAGGCAGTCCCAGGAGCGTGCTGACGCAGGGGCCGGCCCCCACATCAAAGGGCCCTTCTGGAATCCGAGGGAGCAGCGACACGTGGAACCAGGCGACCGCACATGCAGCCGGAGAGAACACGCACTATCAACACTGATTAGCAGGGAGGAAGTCTCTCTGATTCACTCCAACAGATGTGAACGGGCTGCTGGCACAGACAGACTGATCACTGTCAGACAGGCAGACCCCCTCACCAGCTGCAGAAGAGGGGAGGGCGAGAGAGGAGAGGGAGAGAGGGAGAGAGAGGGATAGGTCCTGAGGAGAGAGGGAGGGAGAGAGAGAGAAAAGAAGAAAGGAAGAGAGGGGAGAAATGTCTGATTAGGGACCCTGAAACAGGACGAGCTGGACAATATTTTCCTAACAAAGACGATACGGGAACAAAGATGATATGTAAACAGGCGCTGGGTGGCGAAACACCTGCTAGCAATCTATTAACACGCTGATACAGCAGAATGCCAAGTATGTGTGCCCTCTGAGTGTGTGTGTGTGTGTGTGTGTGTGTGTGTGTGTGTAGGCAGGGTAAGAAGGTTTGAGAGGTAAGGAGGGAGGAGAGGGGGTGAGGAAACAATCATCTATTATCCCTGAAATGAATCTGCTCTGCTGGCATATCAGCCTGAGGAGGAGCGGAAGGCTGGGGGGGGGGGGGGGGGGGGGGGGGGGGGGGGAGGAGGGGGGGGGGGGGGGGGGCTACTGTCAGTCTGCTCCTTTGTGAGAGGGAGGGGTGGAGTGGGGAGAAGGAGAGGGAGAGAACGAGAGAGAGAGAGAGAGAGAGAGAAAGAGCGACAGAGAGAAGGGAGAGAAAGAAAGAGAGATAGACACAGAGTGCAAGTTAAGTGGGGAAATTGAGAGAGAGAAAGTGAGGCCTTGTGCCTCAGGCCTTTACAAGACTGCTAACATTAGTTCTGGGTGATTTGGGTAATTACTTCAAGATCTGTAAGATGTGACATGCCACAGAAAATACCTCATCTGAAAGTAATCCCATTTTACTGGTCTTCCCAGGATGTCAACCATGGATGCAACTAGTTACCTTGACAAGGACATCCAAAGGCCAAATATCACAAACTATTTGGTTCTGTTGATTGAAGGGGTTTGGTTGCAATACCATCTTAAATCTTTCAAGATTCGAGCGAAGGTGCACACTTTCACTCTCTAATACTCTCTAATCAATGAATAAACGGTGAATGGTGCAATATTTATTTGGGACGAAATTGAATCCATCTTCTTCGCTGACAGTGATTGAGAAGCACAGGTGTTGCAGATAAAGTGCCCTGAAGCATTCAGAATCTCCTCAGATCTCAGCAGCCTTTTCACTGTCTTCTCCATGGATGTGGGCTCTGACCAGACCGCCTAGGACAGCCGTTTGATTGACAGGTCAGGGTTGTCATGGACACAGGGCCAGTCATAAATACCCATCCTTTCAGGAAGCAACAGCAGCAATACAGGAAAAGCCTTTCAGCTTCCCCTCTGCAGAAACAACATGTCTGTCTACTTATCTCTCTTCACACTGATAAAGACATCAAAGACATTGGTCAGGTTGCTCTCTCCACTTCCCTCTCTACTTTTTTTCCTTTCTCTGTCTCTTTAATTCTGTCTCTTAACCCCCCCCCCCCCACCTCCATCCCTCTAAGATCCTCTCCATATCCTGTTTGGTTTCTTTACAAGCGCTGCTGGATTCAAACCCCAAACGCTGGCGTCTGTAATCTCATTAGCCCTTCATTGAGGGTCAGACTAAGTGGATGATTTGGCCTCTTTCTCTCATTAATCATAACGTTGTGTTCAGGGGCATTCCTGCACCACACATTCGATACCCATTATCTGCTATTAAGTAGGCGGTCGGGGAACACACAGGTTTCCCAGGATTCTTTCCACTCCCAGACTCACGCAAGGAGGAAGCAATCATGCAGCTCGCATCGTCTGAACATCGTCAGTGCGAGACAACACGACCAGTGGCAGCCCACCCAAAAGGTTCTTTTTCCCTCTCCTCTCTTTGTATTTTTTTTCAATGCAGCTCGAATGCGACTCGTCCACACCGCAAACAAAAGCAACAGGCTGGGGCCACACAGGGCCCTCAGTGCCCTAGAGCATGAACACAGTATAACACACTGTCTCCTGGAGATAAGCAGGCCTGTCATGAACTGATAAGAGCTCCCACTACACACCCTGGGCAGGGTACCACAGCTCCAGAAGAACCTCCACAGAGCAAACCAGCATTTGGCTTCCGTATTTTTTGTTGTTGAGGGGGTAGGGGGGTGGTTCCTCTTTAAATATATCTAGGTTCTGTGCTGTGGAGGTCTGTGCTGTGAAGTGTGTGTGCTGGGCAGGGCATCACAGGAGGGGGGGGGACTTTTGGACCCCCTCACACCCCAAACCCCCGGCACCACAGGCTGCATCCTATTTCCCCCCCAGAAGGAACACACGGAAGGGACCAAGAATTCCCTCCCACCCCCCTGCCGGTTCTTCATGAATGGCTTGGTTCTCATTAATATTCATGACTAATAAACCTATGTCCCTCCCTCAACCCTCCCCCCACCATGTACACACACACACACACGCACACACACACACACACACACACAGCTGTGCAGCTAGGCCCCCCGCTGGACAAACTGCAGATGCCCACACATGGAATAATGGATGTGTGCGCGTGGGGAAGCCAACAGACAGTAATGCATTACTATTAATCATCATCCATCCATTCAGACGCTTTCAATCAAAGCAATGTACAGGTCGACAATGAGCTGCACCCATCCCACAGTACAATGTACAACACAGCATGCACTGTGAGCTGTACAAGATGCATCGGAGAAGTAGAGAGTATTACAGGACTGTAATTCACATTTTCATATGCTT
>CM059307.1:4197500-4332500 GCA_030340665.1 Neosalanx taihuensis
TCCTTTAGCAGACACTTTAATCCAAAGCGACATTCTGGGGGGAATTTGAACCTACAACATTTTGACCTGCAGGCCAATTCCCTACCACTGAGCTACACCTGTCCCTCTGTTGTGAGTGACTGTCTCCGGTGTGTGGAGGCTGCTGTGCTGTGCTGTGCTCTCACCTTGCAAGCCACCCTGTGGGGGCAGAGCTTCCCAAAGCCCAGGGGGGGCTGGATCCTCCTCAGCAGAGTCACCACATCCAGGTGCTTTATCCTACCCCTGGAGAGAACACACACAGACAGGCTCTAGAATCTACCCCTGGAGAGAACACACACAGACAGGCTCTAGATTCTAGCCCTGGAGAGAACACACACAGACAGGCTCTAGATTCTAGCCCTGGAGAGAACACACACAGACAGGCTCTAGATTCTAGCCCTGGAGAGAACACACACAGACAGGCTCTAGAATCTACCCCTGGAGAGAACACACACAGACAGGCTCTAGATCCTACCCCTGGAGAGAACACACACAGACAGGCTCTAGATTCTAGCCCTGGAGAGAACACACACAGACAGGCTCTAGATTCTAGCCCTGGAGAGAACACACACAGACAGGCTCTAGATTCTACCCCTGGAGAGAACACACACAGACAGGCTCTGGAATCTACCCCTGGAGAGAACACACACAGACAGGCTCTAGATCCTACCCCTGGAGAGAACACACACAGACAGGCTCTAGATCCTACCCCTGGAGAGAACACACACAGACAGGCTCTAGATCCTACCCCTGGAGAGAACACACACAGACAGGCTCTAGATTCTAGCCCTGGAGAGAACACACACAGACAGGAGTCTTACTTGGCCTCAGGGTCGTACTCAGCCCAGATCCTCTTGAACTCGTCCAGGTGATGCGGCCCCAGAATGGACCAATCACGGGTCAGGTAGTCAAAGTTGTCCATGATGACAGCCACAAACAGATTGATAATCTGAGACAGACAGCACAACAATAGATTAGTTAGTCAGGAAGCCAATCCATCCAGCCATTCATCCATCCATCCAATCCACTGTCCAACCTGTCCATCCATCCAATTCTCTGTCTCCATCTACCCAGTCCATTTGATCTTACCAGAATAACACCAATCAACTACAAATGTATTTGTATACATCTAATGATAGCGAAAGAGAACCATGCTAGGAACATCTGTGGAAGTATTGTGGACCTAATTCGATTTTCCCCAGCGTCAGGTTTGTCCCTTCCTGCACACCGTACGTACCAAGAAGGCGCACAGCATGTAGAAGCTGACAAAGTAGATGATGGCGAACTGGCTTCCGCACTCCTCGCTGGCAGTGCCAACCTCAGATCCCTTCTCACAGGGGCGCATGGGCACGCACGCCAGCATGATCTCCTGCCACGCCTCGCCCGTGGCACACCTGGGCACATGTGCACGCACGCACACACACACACACACAAACGCACATGCAGACAGTCACATGCATGCAGATGCTCACACAGATTTATATGCTGTCATACAGACACAAATACAACATTGGGCTATATGTTCGATTGATCGAGAGCTTCTAGAACGTTCATGGAAGTTCTTGAACTTGTTGTTCTACAGACTGAGGCTGTTGAGGGGGGGGGGTTCCTCACCTGAAGAGAAGCAGCACAGCCTGGGGGAATGTCTGGAAGTTGTTGTTCCTGTTGATCTCGCTGTTGTCCCTCAGAGCTATCTTACCAAACATCTGGAGAAGGGAGGGGGGATCGTACATACAGGACATGAGGTCATCACACAGGAAATGACATCAGTGTAGGACCGAGAGCAGGAGTGAGAAGAAGAACGGAAGAAGGAGAGGCAAAGGAGAAGAGAAGAAGTGGAGAGGGGAAGGTAGGAGAGGAGAGAAGAGAGGTAGGGAGGGAGGGACAGGGCCAACCAGAGGAAAGCTACCCAACACCGATACAAGAAGACAGAAGAATGGATGGACACCGGGGTTCCACAGAGGAGAAAACAGGAGAGAACACAGAACCACCGGAACCACACAGCGCCCGACAGACACGACGACACTGGCTGGAGGAGAGGGAAGAAGGGGTGGAGAGAGAGACAAAAGAAGGTAGAGTGACAGCGACCCTGTGGCAGAGAGAGAGGGGGGGGGGTTCTTACCTGCATGCCGATGACAGCGTAGATGAAGAACAGCATCACTATTAGCAGCGCTACATAGGGGAGGGCCTGGGGGAGAGACGTACATTAGTACACACAGTCACACGCTCTGACATCACACCGAAAAACAGCCTGGCAAATCATTAGACAGCCTGCTCCTGTTCTACTCCCTGTGGGTGTGTGTGGGGGCGTGGGGTCATGAAGCGGACTGCTGAGAGAGACTTGAACTAAATGATATGAAGATTGGGCAGAGAGAGAGAGAGAAAGAGAACGAGAGGGACAGAGTAAGAGAGAGGGAGAATAGAGGGAGAGAGAGATACAAAGTGAGAAGGAGAGAGGGGCGATGCAGCGGTACGCCTCAGGACCCAGCCCCTCCCACCAGCCAGGAGGAGCAGAATCCCATCTCACCATCATCCTCCTCATCAGAGGCTGTGTGCATGTGGGGGAGCGCTCTGTGTCCTTATGCAGGAGGGAGTCCTGGTGAACCCTGGTGACTTATTAGTGTGGAGCTAAGAAGGGAGGGGGGGGGGAGGGGGATGATAACATGCTGATGGGGGGGTCAGGGGTCAGAGCGAATGTGAGCTACACCCCGTCCCTGCTTCATGGCAGCTTGCAGGAGACACTCCCACCCACAGAGGGTGCTGAAGGGGCCCTCCACCTCCAACCACAGTATCTACGATGTCTGGAACATGTGACAGCGAGAATTAGTGGTGTATGTGCGTCCAGATTTGAATCTAAAACTTTACATGACGTACCATGAACGTACAAATATGAAATACATTTATTTATTTAGACTTCGACTAGTTTGTATTGGAGTTGGTTGGAGGTCCAGCCCAGCGGCCCCTCCTCTCTAGGTGAGAGCCCTGCAGCGCTCTAGCCTGGCTGTAGCATGTTGGTCCGAGTCTCCCCTCACTTGGAATGACTTGATGAAGGTCCACAGCAGGGTCCGAATCCCCTCCCCCCGAGACAGCAGCTTGACCAGCCTCATCACACGGAACAGGCGGAAGAAGGTGATGGAGATCCTGGCGTTATCCTCCGAGTTTTGTAGTCCCTTTTGTTGGGTTCACGGACGTCAACAAGCACACACACACACAGGTATGGACACACGCACACACACATACATACAAGTATGAACACACGCACACACACATACACACAGGTATGGAAACACGCACACACACACAAGTATGAACACACGCACACACACATACACACAGGTATGGAAACACGCACACACACACAAGTATGAACACACGCACACACACATACACACAGGTATGGAAACACGCACACACACACAAGTATGGACACACACACAGGTATGGACACAAGCACAAACACAGGTATGAACACACGCACACATATACGGGTATGGAAACACGCACACACATATACGCACAAGAATGACCACATGTGGGTTTTTGACCCACACAGGAATGGACACATACACACGGTTATAAACACACATGTGAGAATGAACCCACACAAATATGACCACACACACACACACACACACACACAAACAAACACCAATACACACAGGCATTGACACACATCCACATACATTTTTTTTGTATGCATGTGAATACCCACAGAAAGATGTGGATACGAACAAGCATAGAAGACACACACACAGACAGACACACAGACAGACACACATTCAGTTAATAAAATGGACTGTTGCGTCCTACAAAGTCCCATCAAAAACAACCTACAAAAGAGTCCAGGAGAGAATCGGGCTCACGCTCACTAATGGTCCCAGGAGTCACATGACAACAAACAGATCCTATAAGGCATCTTCCATTCCTCCTCTGCCCTCCATTTCTAACTCTCCTCCTCCTCCTGTGTCCACCTCAATTCTCCTCTCCCCTCCTTCTCCTCCGCCCTCCACCTCACCCCCACTCTCCTCTTTATCTGTAACTGAGCCTGTCTATCAGTGCCCAGGAAGGTCTGCTAGCATTACATTACATCTATATTTACATTTATTCATTTAGTAGACACTCTAGCTCTTGTACAAATGCTATCCTTTCTACTTCATCTCTCAAATTAAACGCATTTGCTCGTTTCCATTACGTATAGAATATTTCTAACTAAAGTTAAACAATAAGTATATTCTAATATTTTTGTTCAAATCTGGACTAGTTCTTTGAGGTGTAAGACATGACTCTCATGGTCATAAAACCTACAGTCCGCACACATAACAAAAACAACAAACAATACTTCACCAAACACAATACAGACTACATAACACTAACAAACACAATGACAACAACAGTAGTTAACAGCCTTTAGCAAACAAACAGCTAAGATGTACATAAAGAGCCTGTATCGATGCGTTTGTTGTTGTTTATCCTGGGGCCACCGTTTCTGCACTAACACTGTAGGAGCAGTACCACGGCTGAACAGCAGGGGGGGGCTACACAGCCAGAGAGAGTGAGACAGAGAGAGAGACAGAGACAGAGAGAGAGAGCTGACAGAAATATAGACAGACAGAAAGATAGGAAATCTTGGTTGAGACAGAGGAAAGATAAACAAAAAGGCAGAGAGACAGAGGCAGGAAGAGAGAGAGAGACAGAGCGAGCGAGGCAGCATGTCGGCATGAACATGACGGCACGCACCAATGACAAAGCACCAGGAAGACCACACTAAGAGGGGGGGGGGGGAGTAAGAGGGGGGAGGCCGGGCAGGAGCACCATGGAAATACAGTAGCCACTGACCGACTGACAGAAGACCGAGCCTTAGTATGTATGCCACAGTACAGTGCCCTGAAACACGCACACACACACACGCACACACGCACACACACTAACATATATATAGAGGTGACATGCTGCAGGTGATGGTGTGGGGGGAGGGGCCTGGCAGAACGAGGCAGGTGAGTGGAGGAGATGGAGGGATGGAGGGATGGAGGAGGAGGGGATGGAGGAGGGGCGACGAGGGTTACCGTGGGTCCGTACCATTGGTCTTACCACAGGGGCATGGGAAGACGGGGAGGAGTCAGCTGGCTTTAAAGGAAGGCACACAGATCAAAGCTATAGCAACGCACACCTCTCTGGGACACTGTGTGTGTGTGTGCAGCATCACACTTCATAGTGTATTCTACTGGTCCATCTTGTTTCTGGGGCTGGAGAGCCACACACAGACAGGCAGCCCCGGGGGGAGAGGGAGGGGGGGTTAGAACCTGACCACCCTAGTAGCATGGTGTGTGTGTGTGTGTGTGTGTGTGAAGGGGGGAGGGGAGTTATGAGGTTATAAGGGGACATATGAATTTTTATAAAGGTTTATATTATTTTGCTTTATTGTGGGATATTGAAGTTATATTTTTTGTCGTACTAGCCGCAGGGAAATAAAACAGTAAAGTATGTGTCTTCTGCAGTGTGTGTCTGTGTGAGTGTGTGTTTGTGTGAGTGTCTGCATTTGTGGCTGTGTGTGGGTTTGTATTTGTACAGTATAAGTGTGTGTGTGTGTGAATGCATCTGTATTAGCCTGCCTGTGTGAGTGTGTCTAGCAATACAGAGAGGCGTCTCTATAGTAATCTCTGTCTTTCCACCAGCCTGGCTTCACTCCTACAGCATGAACACAGTTAGTTTTGGATTGGACCACAGGGTTAGTGACAGGGTGGTCAGTGCATGGTCCCACAGTAGGGAGCCATCCACTGGCCACTGCCAGTACTGCAGCCTGCAGCCTGTTGGATTTGTCCCGGATAGAAACACACAGGGCTGAATGGTTCTGGGGTGCAGTGGTGCAGTGTGGACTGTAGGGGGCACTAGTTTACACCAATCATGTGGAGGCCTGTAGGTTATGTCTAGTCAGGGTTGGGATTTCTTACCGGGCCTCTCCCTATAGGGCTGGAACATCTGTCTTGGAAGGAGGAGGTGGGCAGAAGAGGATGCGGGTGGGGCCATTGGGTGTGGGGTGGGGTGGGGTGGGGGGGGTAGGGGGCAAGGGAAGGTGTCAGGGGCTGTATGTGTGTGATGAAGTGTGTGTTTGAGCGAAACAGTGTATGTTCACAGTGTGTCAGTTAATGGATCCGGTTTCTGAGATGTTTAGTGGCATTGCTACGTGTGTGTGTGGAGTGCATGCCTGCATACGTGTGTGTATGTGTGTGTGCAGTTGCATATGATGGGGACAGGACAGGTGTGTGGGTATTGAGGGGGGTCTTCAGGGTAGTGGGTAGGAACTGTGGATGACATTATGTAGCTACATGCTAACAGTAGCTTCAGGTGTCTAAGTTCTAACGGACCGGCTAGTTAACTGTTTAAATGAACTTCAGCTCCACCCTCCTGCAGGTTTACTACCGAAATAGCCACAGCATGGACTGGACAACAACATTACAGATGGACTCAGGATTCATGGCTGTGTCTAAGGTCAAGTGTCGATCAGAGTTCAGTTTGAAAAATCGTGATTCACTCGTAAAGTGAATTGAAGACAGATGATTGTATCAGTCTTTCCTCCCGTTCGGGAATCTAGTCTTCATTCACTTTACATTTTGTGAATCGAAACTGAGTTTTAGGCAAATGCCATCGCTGTTTTTAAGCACCATTAGGGTGATGGCTGTAGTGTAGTAAAATTGTCTGAGAGAAAACGTTCCTGTGTCAGGATTATTAGAATGTGGGAACTGTACATAATGTCACCAGTAACAATACAAGGAAGGCACCTCATCATTCATTCCTGCTGTGCCAGGGTGGCCCATCACACAGTCAACCATTACTGCTCAGCATAGCTACATCTCCGTTCAATACAACATCAAACATCATTTCATTTCAGGAGCAGATGTGCTCTCATGTCACATGATCAGCACACTTCACATGATTGGGTGAGCTGGGTCTCTCTCTATGTCCTTCATTGGACCGCTCTGATTGGATTTCACCGTTGTTTAGGTTACTGGTTTGATTTGGATTACAGTTTGAGCGGTATTTTGTGACATTTAGATTTAGATTAGTTCTATTAATTTAGGAATGAACCAGTCAATTCTAAGATTAGATTTCAGAGTGACTTTGATGGTTGGAGTGTGAATCAATAGCTCTGCTCAATATGAATTTCCCATTGTGACTGGTGTTAAAAGTCAAGTGACACACACTCCCAGCCGTCAGAGAAGTGACCCAGATTACCCAGCTTGCATTTCGGCTGAGCAAGAGCACCATAAACCAATCAGAAGAGAGAGAGAGAGAGAAGAAAACATCCATAAAGAAGTATAAAGTACTGAAGAACTCAGGCCAGAGAGAAACGGAGGGAAGAAAAAGAGGGAGAGAGAGGCATTCCAGAGAGAAGAGGAGGGAGGGAGGGGGGCGGAGAGATGCAGATAATCAGTGGCATCGCCTGCAAGACACTACGAACGCTTCCAAACCACCTGAGGTAACGACTACGTCTTAAACAAACCAATCCCAAACCGAACAAAAACAACAGAAGCATGAACGGGAAGGACATTAAGGGAAGCACCTGCTAGAGGGAGCAACCCCCCATTTTTTAGGTATAACAAGGCGGGGTCAGTCCAATTCGTGGACCAGTTTAATCAGAGGGATGTCAACACACACACACCCTGGAGGATAAGGTATTGGGTTTTTTGACGACATCAATCTTGGTGCAATTGCAGAGAGGGTTTTACTTATAAAACAACAAGTGATCCATTCGGCTACGATGCAAGGCTCGGTAGAGCAGGTCGCTTTGTCAGTCCCCGAGGGCTGAGACAGAACACAAAGGGTCATGCCCAAAGTTAGAGAGGTTAGATGGAGAGGAAATCAAAAACACAAACAAACAAACGCCCCCCAAACCGCAGCCACACTGTGTCAGTCTGTGGACTGTGTCAAGACAGAGATGATGGAAACTGGAGGGTGTAGATTTCAGACCAGACGCCGGCTAAAGCTATGTGTTTGTTGCTCATTAAAACTCTGTGGCAGATAGCTTCACTTTCAAAGACAAGAACACACACTGCAGCACCTGGGCCAGAATAATGACAGACTACTTTGTCACCTGTCAGGGCTAAAGTGAAAACGTCCTTCGTCTCATTTGTATAGAATATGCTAGAGACCACATATCAAGGGCAATGCTGAAAGTCTCTTTCTAGAAGACACTCATTCATAGAGCACTGCAGGACGTAATGACATTGTCATTGATGTTACAACAGGCTCATCTGTTGTGAAGACAGACCGGGCTGACTGACTTTGGACTGCGATGAAAGATACGACAATTGAAACCATTTGGTTCTCTAAGCTATGATCATCATGTATCTACTTCAAGATTAGATTCTGAGTACACACTGGGTGTTAAATAATTCAAAGACTTTGGTTGGGTTCTCAGGCTATGACCCTAGTATAACCTTGTCAGCTTGTGCTCTTTCTCTCTCCCTTTCTCTCTCTCTCCCTTTTTCCCTCTCTTTCTCTATACATCTTTCTCTTTCTCTAGTGGGGTTCCAAGTGTGTTTTTTCTCTCTCCTGAAAGTGTGGTTCCAGTTGAGTGTGGTTCCTGTGAGGTTCTGAGTGAGGTTCTTGTCTTGTGAAAAGAACCAAGGCATGGTAGCCGCTATGCTGCTCCAGAGAATCTGAAGGTTTATGAACATGCTCACTGCGTTCTAGAAGAATAATAACTTAAGACACACCGAGACTCCGTAGTCCTATTGTCTGGGTCGAACACCTGGCTCTGTATTTCTCTGAATGGCCTTTGAGGAGAAAAAAGATAGAAACGTCTCGTTTTGAATGGGAATACACTCAGGCTACAACTATACGGTTAACCAGCACACACCTGCTGGGCCATCTAGCCCATTAGGCTTTATTTATAGTGATATTATAGAGCCAAAATCTGAGTGCATTCATGAATACATTTCCATAAATGTCCTGTACCTGAGGTTGTTCTAGGGCCAAGTTTGTTTACTGCGTCTGCATCTGGTGCCAGAGTATATATCACCCCTGCTTTCCATCATGCTCCACAGTCATTCATCATGCCTGAACAATCGAAGGGTGCTCCCATTGAAATGATTCATTATAAAAAGATCCAAACCAGAATGTGAGAGCAAACCAAACCGTGAGACAACGCAACAGTTTGTTTGTTCTGCTGATGCTCAGTCAAGGTTGGGGGGAGGAGGGAGGGAGGGGGGGGGCAGGCAGGCAGGCAGGAGGAGGAGGTGGAAAGTGGGTTACTTACGTTCACCTCAGTGATAGCTATGTCAACAATGCTACCCACAACTATTAAGGCGTCAAATGTGTTCCATGCATCGACAAAATAATGCTGTGTTTAGGGATGAACAAAACAGACGACGACAACATACAAATAAAAAATGAAATGAAAAGAAAAAAAAGGAGAGAAGAGAAAAAAGAAAGATAACAGTTATATATGAACGTTGGTGTTTATTCGAAGAGAAAAAGGGGGGGAGAAAATCGTCAAATGAAACGACAGCTTGAAAAGAAGGAGAGTAAATAAAGTGTGAAATCCGCAAGATGATCGAGAAGAGCTGAGGAAGGCTGGTCATGCTTGTCCGTGTGGGAAATCAACATCAACAACAAGAAACAACAATAATAAACAACAGTATACAACAACAAAATCACCACCAAAAGCCACTTCTTGTGAAATCATAGGCGGGATTCTACGGTTAGTTAGTCGGTTAGTTAGCAGTTAGTTGAAAGGGAAATGTAGAACACGTCGTCTGTCTCTCTGCTTAGAACCGTAGTACTGACTATGGGAACCCCTGGAGAACTTATGCTGATCCCTGGCCTGGTGTTTTAAGTGTTTGGTAGAACCTGAAGAGGAGCCTCTTTCATCACCTGGTGCTGGAAATGCCGAGAACCCCAAAAGGCAGCGGCCATGTCGGAGATTTTAAGATGGAGGGAGGGCGGAGGTAGGGGAGAGCGAGGAGGGAGAGAGACAACACCAGAGCACGGTGCGGGAGACAAGATAGCCACGAAGAGAGGACAAAAGGTAGACAAGAAAGAAGGGAAGGAGAAAGGGAGAAGAGGAAGAGAGACAGAGCAAGTGCAGAGAGAGAGAGAGAGAGAGAGAGAGGTGGCGATGTACTTACGTTGATCTCACTGAGAATGACGTCTATAATGCTGCCAATTACGATGAGGAAGTCAAAAACATTCCAGGGATCACTAAAGTAACCCTATACAGGATAGGGGGCAGGTGGAGGAGGGGGGGAGGAGGGGGGTAAGAGAGGCAAGTTAGACAGGCATTATTCAAGGGAAAATCTGCAGACCTTGTCTTTGTCCAGAAGGGGGCTTGTCTCAGTCCTCCATTGTGTTTAGCAGGTGTTACACAGTACATTGATACATTCAATATTAGTCTTCTAAAGCACTGCTTATTTAGTCACCTGTGCATGTATGGCTAACAAAGCAAATGCAAAGCAGAGCTTACAGGACGTGATTCTGAGACAGAACTCTCTCTTAAGATGAAATCTGTGTTGATGGCTCTAACTTCCTGAGTGGGAAGTGCGGTATGAGAGTAGGCGTAAGCAATTAATAATTATCTTAGCATAGTCCAGCATAGCTCAGCATATCTTAGTATAGTTTAGCATAGCTTTGCATAGTTTAATGTACTGGTAGGTAGCGATGACAAATAGTATTACACTGCCACAGAGGTAGGAAGTTACCAGTCAGTCCAGCGTATATAACTACACCTTGTTTGGCCCAAAGGCAAACAAGGACTAATGCTTCTGTCTTGGTGGGCTTAGTAAGGAGGGGTGGGGGGGGGGGGGGGGCAGGGGTGCACAGGTGTGGTGGAGATGAATGACAACCTTGTAGGTAAGATGGGATTGTTACGGTAAGTGTGACAAACATGGTAGTCCTAATAGTCCTAATAGTAATTGTATGACCTGGTCTTGTATTATCTGTATTATCTTCTATTATCTGCGCAAATTCTGACTTCCCACTGTGTTAAACGCTAAATGGAAGCTGGCAGTAGCTGTTCAACAGAGAATAGCTGTGACACGGCGACTGCAACCACTCTGCTCCGCTCTGCATAGAAAAACATGCCGTTAGTTTAATGTCACTTCCTGAACAGCGCGTGTCACAGGAAGTTTTCCAGCAGGGACTTCCTGTTGAGGGAAACATGTTTTTAAATTAAGTTACACATCTTTTATTCATACACTTTCTCACTGCTGCATGCCAAATATGAACAGAGGACACAACAGACAAATATAGACAGTGTTCTAATTGCGTTAGAAGAGGCCTTGGGGAGCGTTCCAGAGGTGCATGATGGGTAACACCACCCCACCCCCATTGGTCAAGGCCAAATTTGTTGGTATTTACAACACATGTCTCTCCAAGCATCTCTTCAATTAGAACACTGGCAGTACATAAACAGAATTAAAAATGGATCCTAGGCTCACAGAGATGGAATGTCAGGAAGTCAATCTGTAACCGAGCCCACTGTCGCTAAGCAACCCATTGGGGATCTTTTAATGGGGTTATCCGTCTGTCAATGACATGTTTCATCTGGTGACGGCAGACAGGAGGTTTCATATGCTAGTATTTCCCCCATCCAAGCAACATGTTTCAATTAGAGAAGCTAATCCCTACCAGGTTACTTAGCAACAGGTGATTATGAGACATACAGAACTGAACACCATCGGGTGAGATGTGGTGAGGATTTGCATTCCCCCCCCTCACATAGTTCCTTCTTATTTGGAATGAAGATAAAGTTGAATCAATACGTTACAGTGGAGGCATTAACTGAAAGGCCAAGCCTTTGTATCTTGATACAAGCTGCTTCAGATGAGCATGTCTGGGAGCAGAGACCTCATTACACAGTCATTAGGATGGAGAGAGAGAGGGGGGGGGCAGACATACCCGAGGTTTGAAAGCGATGAGTTTGAGGATCATCTCCACAGTGAAGAGCCCGGTGAAGAGCATGTTGAGGATGTTCATGGCATCGTTGAAGGAGCGTGTCTGACCGTGATGCTGTAGTAAAGACACACACACACACAGGTACACACACACATTACAACCAATACTACTACAGTACGACAGGCTTGTTAATATCCCTCCAGTGTTGGTGGATGGTGCGACTCACCTGCATGGCCAGACAGATGGTGTTGAGCAGGATCAGGGTGAACATCAGGTACTCAAAGTAGGTGGAGTTGACCACGTACCAAACCTTGTACTGGTACGGGTTCTTAGGGATGTACCTCCTCAGTGGACGAGCCTTCAGGGCGTACTCCACACACTGACGCTGTACACACACACACACAGATACACGTATATGCGCACACACACACATGTGTACGCAAGCGCGCACACACACACACAAACTTGTTTAATATTCTAGGTCTGAATCTTCACCTAGTTCTAGGTCTCAAGGTCCCAATCTCACTTGCTTGGTTCTACACTCCCCTCACGTTCATGACAGAACAAGAACATGTTTCTAGGTCACTGTCTCTCCCGTCTCTAGTCTTTTCCCTTGGTTCTACGTTCCGATTTCCACATCCAGGTTCCTGTCCTACCTACCTGGTTCTTGTCCAGCTCGCAGTTCTTATACTCCTGCTCTCCCTGTTCCTGGAACGTGACGATGACGAAACCGACGAAGATGTTCATCATGAAGAAGGCGATGATGATGATGTAGATGATGAAGAAGATAGAGATGACCACTCTGTAGTTGTAGATGGGGCCGATGTCCTCAGTGTGGGAGTCTATGGCTCGATAGAGCAGCCTAGGGGGGGAGGAGAGAGAGGGGGGGTGGGGGGGTTATTACAGGGTCTATTACATGCTGGCAAGGTGTGTGTGTGTGTGTGTGTGTGTAGTTACACACTCTGGCCAGCCCTCGAAGGTGGACACAGCAAACAGAGCCATCATGCCCTGGAGGACGTCGTCGAAGTTAAAGTCACTGTTCTCCCACTTCCTGATGGCTCGCTCTGGCTTCCTCACATCACCGTCCTTATACATGATGTAGGAACCCCTGGAGGATAACACACACACACACACACACACACACAGCCAGCCCCACAGACACAATTTTGTTTTGGGGTTAGAAGACCTGATGTGTCTTCTGAATAATATTGGTATTGATTTGACTAAAGCAGCATGTTACCTGCATTCTGCTGCTGTCTGCTTCGAGATGTCTGTGCAGGTGAAAAACTTGCCCTGAAGATAGAACACACACACACAAGCGCACAAGCACACACACACACACACAAACACACAAACACACACACAGGTCAGCAATACATTCAGGGGCCACATAAAGACAGCACCATAAATATGATATATTTTTACTTGATATGGTTATCCTGATACATCCTGATACAGGATCTTGACATGTGATACTGACATACTTGATATCCCATCTCTCCTCACCTTGAAGAGCTGGACCCCAATGCAGGCAAACATAAACTGCAGCAGTGAGGTGACGATGACAATGTTGCCGATGGTCCTGATGGCCACAAACACACACTGGACCACGTGCTGTAGATGGGCGAGAGGGGAGATATTCTACTACCTTCATGGGATGACTGACCCCACGAAGGTCATCAATCCACCTATGCACCGATCAATCAACCAATCCACTAATCAACCAATCAACCCACCCACCAACCCATAAACCAACCCACCAATCAACCAATCAAACAATCAACCAGTCCGTGGGCTGGGAGTCTGACCTTCAGGCCCTTGGCTCTGTTGATGGCTCTCAGGGGCCGGAGCACTCGGAGCACTCGGAGGATCTTCACTACGTTGATGGCACTGGACCTGAGAGGTGAGGGGGGGGGGTTGTTTGTTATGTTATTACATCTTCTATCATTTTATTATGACATTTTGTTGTTACGTTATTGTCCCTATGTATTGAATAATAGTAATAACTACAGTAACAGTAACTCACTGTATTGCAGAAGAGATGAGGGACACACTGACCACCACCAGATCCAGGATGTTGAAGTAGTTCCTGCAGAAGGAACCTTTATGGACAAAGGCTCCATACGCCGTCATCTGATACACACACACGCACACACACACACACGCACACACACACACACAGGCGCACACACACCGCCAGGTTGTGAGACTCTTCAAAGAGGTCACGAGAATACTGCAGTGATAGATCTGACACAGGGTTAAATGCTGAACTCTAACCTTTAATATGATCTCAATGGTGAAGAGGCCAGTGAAGACGTGATCTGCATAGCCCAGGATCTAGCACACACACACACATTATCACACACACAAACCTTAACACAAGACTCACACACAGTATGATAATATTTCATGTATTGCATCATCTATCTTCCAGCAGCTGTGGTTGGTTGCTTCCTTGATTAGACCATTAGACCATTCCTTGAATCTGAACACGAAAACACTGTTACAGCTACTGTATGTACTTCTGATCCATGATATCCTGCTGTGCCTTTCTGTACTACAGGACTACAGGTGCACTTTCTACACATCACTTTGGAGAAAAAGGCTCTGCTAAGCGAATCAAATGTAGATGCAGAACATACCGATGAGCAAACCTGATGTATGTTTGTGTGTGTGTGTGTACCTGGTTCCGGATGGAGACGTTCCTGACAGGGTCCTCAGCCGCCAGCGAGATGCTGCTCAGCAGGATGAAGAAGAGGATGAGGTTGGTGAAGATGTTGTGGTTCACAATCTTATGACACAGCATCCGGAACCTGGGGAGAGAGAGAGACAGGGGGGAGGGAGGGAGTGGGTGAGGGAAGGAGGGACGAACAACCAGTTAACACATGCAGTGTCCTTCTATATTTTATTTTTCAGTTATGCAATTTTAATCAACAGTAGTAGTAGTAGGTGGTGGAGCAGGTGTGTGGAGGTGGAGGACAGCGTGTGTGGAGGTGGGGGACAGCGTGTGTGGAGGTGGAGGAGAGCGTGTGTGGAGGTGGAGGAGTGTAAAAGCACTAACTTGTTGGTGTGACTGAAAACGAAGAAGGCCCTGGCCTCAGGCATGGGTATGGCCTTCTCCTTCATCTGGATGTCTGACAGGGGCCTGGGCCTGGGGCCCACAGGCATCTCTGGCTCCTCATCCTCCTCACCTGGAGAATGGGAGGGCAGGGAGAGGAGGGAAGTTAGGAGAGGAAAGGAGAGGAGAGGAGAAGAGGGGTTAGGAGAGGATTGGAGAGGAGATGAAAAGCAAGGAGCAGAGAGAACTGGAGAGGAAAGGGTCAATAGAAATTGGTTGAGAGAACACATACTGTTGCACAAATAAATAGCTGGAATTACTGGTGTGTTGTATTCAGAGAAAACACATACACATACACACACACACACACATTGCACAACATTTACCCAGGAGCGTCCCAGCAGACAGAGAGAGAGAGAGAGAGAACCTTGCATGGTCAAAGAGAGGTTCAATGTGATTGTGCGAGGACATATTGTCACGAGTCATGAGTGTGTGTAATTATACACTGTGTGTGTTTAAATGCGTGTGAAACTACATGTATCTGCTTGTGTATGTTTGTGTGTGTGTGTGTTCTGGTCTGGTCCAGTTCTCTGCTCCTGTTCTCTGTCTGGTGAGGTTCCTCTCCTAGATCCACTAGTCTTACTTTTGAGCACTGCTACAGTGCTACCTGGGAACTCATTGGCTGGGTACGGGTTCTTCTCCTCGTTGTCATCCACCGTGTACTCATCTATGTTGATCTGGGAACGCAGAACGTCAGAATGTCACCCCGGAGAACCAAACGCTTCATACACACACACACACACACACACACACACACACACACACACACACACACACACACACACACACACACACAAACACACACAAACACACACACACACACACACACACACACACACTGCACAATTGGGGAATCAACACACTCATTGACACACAGTTGCAATAACAAAGGCTGACCCAGTCGAGTTCTGCCATTCTCAGCAGACCCAGGGGACACAGGTGTGTGTGTGTGTCTGTTTGTGTGTGTGTGTGTATGTATGCACGTGTGTGTGTCTCACCTTGGTGGCAGTGGGTGTCTCTCCATCAGAGGTGATGGACTTGAGCTCGATCTTCTCCTCCTTGTTCTCCAGTTGCAGGGAAGGCTTCTCATTGTTGTGACGCTTCTCTGGGCTGATAGTCCTGTCAGCACACACAGGGTTAGACACAGCTTCCACATATACTGTCTGTATTTAAGCACTCATACACACACACACACACACCTGGCCAACTTCTTCCTCTCCTTCTCCTCCTCTTCCTCCTTCTGAGCTGAGGTAAGACTCTCTGCGTCTGCCAGGTTGTCCACGGCGATGGCCAAGAAGACATTCAGGAGGATGTCTGTTTAGAGGGGCGGGGTTAAGGACCAACACAGCCAATCACAGGGTTTACAGAAAAGCATTGCTGCTGGTGATTGAGGAAACCAGCGCTACGTAGGCTGGGTCATCTTATGGAACGTTCTGGATCCTGTTCTCCCTGACAGTCTGCTGTTGGAAGGATACAGTTCCCGCAGATGAAGAGGATGATGAAGTAGATGCAGACCAGCATGCCTGGGAAGGACGGGCCTCCGTAGGCGATGATGCCATCATACATGACCGAGTTCCAATCTTCTCCTGTCAGGATCTGGACACAGGAACACACAGCTGAGTACCGCAAAAACAGCATAACATAGAAAACATGAAAAGAACATTAGAGTGAAGTAGAGTGGATTAGAGTGTCTGCAGTACCTGAAACACGGTAAGCAAAGACTGGGGGAAGTTGTCAAAGGTGCTGCGTCGAGTCTCGTCGAAGTTGAACTTCCCTCCGAAGAGCTGCATGCCGAGCAGGGAGAAGATGATGATGAAGAGGAAGAGGAGGAGCAGCAGGGAGGCGATGGAGCGCACAGAGTTCAGCAGAGACGCCACCAGGTTACTGAGAGAGTTCCAGTATCTAAGGAGGCAGAGACACAACGCTTAGAACTCCAATACCCAGGATGCACCAGCTTAGGGGACGTGATCATCATTCCTACAAAACCAATGAGACAAGAAGTTACAGAGAAGGTTAGATGAGGAACACAGAGACTACAGTCTGAACAACAATTCCCATGATGCATCAGGTTACCAAGCGTGTCTAGGGGACACAGAGACCACAAACAAGTACAGTACCCATAATGCACAGCCGCTATTCCCCCAGTCCCCTGGCAGTGTCTGTTCTGACAAATGTACTGAGGCCTGTGACTTTGGGTGGTGTCCCAAAGTGTCCATGCTCTGACTAGCTGCCTAGAGGAAGGCTTCCAGCCAGCTGTCGCTAAATAGGACCATGTTCAGTAAACCCTCACTGCCTCACACACTGGGACACCGAAATACACAGACAGATGTCAGAGAGGTGGCAGAGAGAGAAAGAGAGCGGAGCAGAGGGAAGGAGGGATGGAGAGAGAGAGGGGGAGAGGTAGAGGGAGGTAGAGAGCTGATGCAGCTGCCCAGTGGACTGACAGAGTTTAATTTCTCTCTATTGGATCAGTGATCCTGACAGACACCCATGCTCCCTGGGAAATTAACCTGTCTACTGATCGACAGGCATACAAGCAAGCAGGCAGACAAACAGGTAGACAGACAGACATCCCTCCCCCTCCGTCTCCCCGCCCCTCCCTACCTGGTGATCTTGAAGATGCGGAGCAGGCGCACACAGCGCAGCACAGAGATGCCCAGAGGAGACATGATCTTGGTCTCCACCAGGATGGTCTCCAGGATCCCTCCACACACCACGAAGCTATCGAAGCGGTTGAACAGGGACACAAAGTAGGCCTGCAGCCCCAGGCTGTACATCTTCAGCAGCATCTCTCCAGTAAACAGGGCCAGGAGGACCTTGTTAGCTATGTCTGACAGATAGACAGACAGACAGACAGACAGACAGACAGACATAGAGGGGAGATGAAGGTCCTGCCTGGCTGGGTGGCTGTGTGCGTGTGCACTTGTGTGTGTGTGTGTGTGTGTGTGCACCTTGTACGTCAGTCAGCCATTGAGGCTGCTGGTGGTGTTCAGAGGCGATGGTCAGTGTGTTGAGGAACACCAGGAAGATGACCAGCCAATAGAAAACATTGGATTTGACGGCTGCTCGACACTTCCGCCTGAACAACCTGTTCCACCTCCGAGAGTACCGGCTGGAGAGAGGGAGGGAGGGGGGAGAGAGATGGGAGACAGATGGAGAGAGAGATGGGAAAGAGAGAGATGGAGAGAGATGGGAGGGAGAGAGATAGAGAGAGAATCCTTTTAAAATCAAGATCATTTGTACGTGTTCAATGTGACTGGGGAGCGGTCGACTGAAAGAGAAACACATGATCATTAAATGAACCACATCCTGGTTGGGTGGGGGGGGAGGGGCGTGGTCTGTTCCTCAGCCAGTCTTTCGATAGGAGCTAGCGCACACTACCCTCATTGCCATGGCAACTATATTTTTCAGTGTTGGCAGTGGTGGCACACGGTGAAGTAAAGACAACATACAAAGCTCACGTCACACAGGACATGGTACACACACACACACGCACAAGTACAGCAGCAGCCGGGGGGGGGGGGGGGGACAGAGAGATAGAGAGAGAGGGACAGACAGAAGGAGAGGGGGAGAGACAGACAGAAGGAGAGAGAGAGAGAGAGAGAGAGAGAGAGAGAGAGAGAGAGAGAGAGGACGGAACCAGTCGACAGATGGAAACATGTACTAACCTGAACTTGGATTTGGAGATCCTATTTCTGGAATAGAAAACAGACTTTATTATCCAGACATACAGAGAGCATGAAGCACTACCTCCCACCTGGGTCACACTGATGCCTGCAGCCATGTTTGGACTTCAGACCCTACTGGTCCCTCCCAGAACCAGAACTGGGCTGTGGGCCCAAGGAGGCTGAACTGAGGCCCCAGAAACGGTGTGGCCCAGGTGGGACATGTAAAACAGAACAGGACATGACATCATGGAAGACAGCGATCCTAGGAGAACTGGAATGTCCCTTTGAACTGTATTCAGACTGGTGGTTAACAGAGAGAGAGGGAGGGAAGAGAGGGAAAGAGAAAGAAGAGAGGGAAAGAGAGAGAAGAGAGGGAAAGAGAGATAGAGAGTAAGAGAGAGAGAAGAGGGAAAGAGAGAGAGAGAAAGGCAGAGAGAGGGAGGTAGACAGAGAGAGAGAGAGAGAGAGAGAGAGAGAGAGAGAGAGAGAGAGAGAGAGAGAGGGAAGAAAGGCAGAGAGATAGAGGAAGAGAGAGATGTGCTACATTTTAGCCTTCGGGTGACTGGGATGTGAGTGAATATATGTGTATGTGTTTGTTTGCCAGTGGCTCTCTGTGGGTGTAGGTGTATGTCAGTGTGTGTGTGTGTATGTGTGTGTGCGCATCAGCACGATGTGTGTGCCAGCATGTGTGTGTGAGTGCTGGACCGTGATACTGGGCCTTCACTGACTGCCCATTAGAGAGGCTCTGTTAGCTATGCTCCATTAAACACCAGTCATCTTCCTGTCCCCTTGCTGTGAGGAAAATCACAGCTCCAAGGCCTGTTCCCAGGTCAGCTCTTCCACCCACACAGCCAGCACCCCCTGCATGCCACGCTGGCCTCAGCTGACTCTGGGAAACACCGGCTGACAGCTAGTCGATAAGTGGCTGACAGAGTAGCTGTCAGGGAAATGTAGGAGCTGTTGTTGAACTGGTCACCTGAGTATTTCACTATCTCACCCAAGTATCTCACCCCACTATCTCACCCCAGTATCTCACCCAAGTAACTCACCCCACTATCTCACCCCACTATCTCACCCCACTATCTCACCCCACTATCTCACCCCACTATCTCACCCCACTATCTCACCCCAGTGTCTCTCAATCCTCCTACAATCCCTCTGACCTCCAGTCTTGCCTCTGTGAGTCAGTGGTTTGGGGAAGTGTTTGTTTACATGTTTTGTTAGTTGTGTTTAGTGCATGTGTGTGTGTGTGTGTGTGTGCTGGACAGAGCTGCTGGAGCTGGCGTGAGCGTCCAGCTGCTGACAGGGACATTACTTCCTGGGATGTGTCTGCCGGGGGGGGCGGCAACAACAGCAACAACAACAACAACAACAACGAGGATGAGGCAACATATGAGGAGGAGATGGGAGGAGCCAGGACGGTGTGTGAGCTGCCTCTGTCCCAGCGCTCTGCTCACACCACGCTCACACCTGCCTGCTGACAATTTGTGAATGAGTCACTGAGGGAGTGTGTGTGTGTGTGTTGCATCGGAATGACGTGTGCGCGTCTGAACAGTTCTTTGCGAGTGTGTGTTTTTTGGGGGGGTTTGTTGTCGTTGCACGTACAGGAGTGTCTGTGTGAGTGTGTGTATCTGAAGGCAGGCCAGCTCCGTGCTGTGGTGTTGCCTGATATTAAAAAGAGAGGATAAGCCTGTCTGAATGGAAGAGAGAAAGAAAGGCTTGAGTGAGTCAGCGTCCCTCCCGGAGGACAGAGGAAAACACTTCAACTGCAGCAACACCGAGGAGAAGTAAAGAACAGGATGAAAAGAACAAGACGAAAAGGTAATTAGAGCAGAATATAGGAGATGTGAGTGACTAAGGTGAGATAAAGAGAGAGAGAAAGAGAGGCAGGTGCTCCACTGAGGAGAGAAAGAGAGACTGAAAGAGAGGGAGCCAGGAGAGAGAAGAAGGGAAGGGGAACGCGAGATGAGATGATTGAGAGGAGAGGGGGAAAGTGGAGGGCAGGAAAAAACAGGGGGAGAGGAAGGAAGAGGAGAGAAGGAGTGGAGGAGTGAGGACAGTATGGGGGGGAGAAAGGAGTGGCTGTGAAGAAGAGAGATGAGAGAGGAGAGATAGAGAGCCCAGCGAGGGGGTGAGGAGGGGGCCCTGGGGGGGGGGGGGTGAGGGGGGAGAAGGGGGAGGTACTTACGCTAGCCTCGTACAGCAGGTCTCTCCCTCCATGTCACCAGCTGGAGCGTTGTCCGTATTCACCGACTCATTCTCACTGGCTGGCATGCTCACTGTGGAACAGAAGAGAGAGAGAAACGGAGAGACAGGGGAGAGATGGAGGACACAGGGAGGGAGAGGAGGGGGGCAGGGGAGCGTGGGGAGGTGGGGGGGGAGGAGAAAAAGCGAGACGGAGAGAAGGAGGGAGAGTCACAGATAAAGACAGAAGAAAACAGGAATGAATCACCAGAGCAAAGTTAGAAAGCCATTCCTCATCACACGCTGGTTATTACTGTGGCCCTCCCTTCTGTCCACTGGGTAACTGGTTTCTAGTCCCGTTCCCACACAGTACATGACCAGGTCCAAGCCCTCACACAGGAGACAGACAGACAGACAGACTGACAGTCATCCAGGTGCTTTTTGGTATTTTTGTTTGTATTTTGATTTGACCCCCCGACTGTCGAAGAAGCTGGCTGGTGAAAAACAGGTTGAGTAAGAAAAGACAAGGAGAAGAGAAGAGATTAAGGATTCTTTCCAAAGAAAAAAACAAAGAGTTAGTTCCATTTACCTTGTATTATTTGGAGTAGCAGATAATATAGTTCTAATCTGCAAACCTCACCCACACCAAATAAGGAGTTCCTCCTCAGGATGTGGCAGTTCCACTGCAAGATCGGCTGACAATCGCTGATTCTCATTGGTCAACAACACTGTCAGTCACTGACCAGCCTATCATTTAAGTCTTATTCGATAAAAGCCGCAGAGCACCTGGTTTGAGAGAGCCTCCCTGAGCTACTGGAGGTAGGGAAAGAGAAGAGGAAAACAAGATGGAAGAGATAGAGAAGTTAAGAGAAGAGAGATGAAAAAAAAGGAATGGCTGCAGGAATGGAGAGAGGGAAGGAGCGAGAAAATCACAAATGGTGGGAGAAATATCCAAATGGAAATGAGAACATGAGAGAGACATATTGCCCACGGAAGAGATGGAGCGACGGAGAGGAGGGAGAGAGGGACTGGACGAAGGATTGGATAAATGAGGGACATTTCTAAAGTGCTATTAGAATATTCTCCTATTGCTTCTGCCACTCTTCATCCAGGAGCCTGGGAAGGCTAGAGGCTCCCGGGTTGACAGGAGCATAGGAGGGGGCTTGTGGGTAAAATATGGGTGGAGAGAGAGAGCAGAGAAGTGCCAGGCTCTAACTCGTCCACCTCCTTTACCCCCCCCCCCCACCCCCACCCCTCTTTCATTCCTCTCACTTTCCACGATGCCGTTTTCTCTCTGCGGTTCTGTCTGTCTCTCAGCACCTTCCAGTAACCTTTACCACTTTGTCTCATTAACTCCAGTCCACCTCCTTCCCTCCCCCTCACCCCCACCCCACCTCAGAGTGTGGAGCCAGAGGAGCAGAGATTCCCACAGAGGTGCAGAGACTCCCACTCCAGAGAGCAACCACTTCCACAAACCAAACCAAATTAAGTTAAAAAAAAAATACAAACACAGCCTTCTTTGCATAGAATGTGTTAACAGAACATAACAGAACCTAACAGAACTTAACAGAGCTGAACTCAGCAAGTACCAGAAGCATCCCAAGCTTTTACATCAGCACAGCTCAACCAATAACATCAACGCTCAGGCCCGTCTTAGCCAATAGGAACCCTGAAAAGGGCCAGCCAACGGCATGCAGCGTTGGAGCAAAGTTCCTGCGGCATGCTTTAGGACCAGCACAGAGCTGCAGAGATCTTCCCTGCATTTAGAGGGCAGTAGCCATGCACTCCAGCCCCAGAAGCACTGGTGGAATACATGGTTACCTGTGGAATATATACTGTGTAGCTGTAGTCAGTCTAGGGACTGGTTTAACAGGTGGATGTGGTGACAAGTGCTGTCCTGTCCTCCTTTCTCCATCCTCTCTTCTCCTCCTCCGCCCCCCCCCCACACCTTCTCTCCATCCCTTCCTAAAAGGCCTCTCTCCTCCTGAGGCCAGTTAAATATATAACCCCTCCTGCTAGCCTAAAATAGTTCACCTCCATAGTTAGAAGCTGCTGCTAGGGAAGCACTGCAAGCAGGGTGGAGGAGAGATAGAGAGAGATAGAAGGAGACAGAGAGCAAGAGTCAGATAGAGAGAAACAGGAGAAAGACAGGAATGAGGGAGATGGAGAAAGAAGGAGAGTAAGAGAGAGAGAGAGGTGGAGAGAGAGTAGGAAAAAGGAAAGAGAGCAGCAGAAAGATAAATGAATGTGAGGCATGAGTGAAGACAGAGCTCTGCATTCTGCACAAGGTCTAGTGGATGAGCAGCGTTCTGATCCAGAAACACAGTTCACTGACTAAGGTTTGTTAACGACCTCAAAAACCTTGAAAACAAATGGAAAACAACCAGAAATAAACCGTAGAAAAACCATGTCACATTCAGATGGAATATTCAAATTCATATTCATTAACAGACGAGCAGGCATACGTTCTCATATCTTAGTTAGTTGTAATCTAAGAGTTGCAGTTTCAGCATATCCAGCATGCGTTTGGGTTCATTCCTCAGGTCAAACAGGAGTCTGTTTCATAAAAAGGCTGTCTGCAGGGTCATTCATGAAGAAACAAAACAGATTCTGGTTCAAATATCTGGAGGACGAGAGAGGGAGGAGCCATGCGACGGAGGGGGCGGGGCTTCCAGATATTTCAAGCAGGCTTTGCAGCACTTTTCAAAAAACACACGGTAAAATAACCCCCCCAAAATAAAGAGTTCCAAGTTGGAGTCAGTCCTACTTCTTCCACCCCCCCTCCCCCACCTCCTCCTCCTTCTATTAATATTCAGAACATGAGGATAGACATGCTGTTCGGTCATCATTCAGAATATTAACGCAGTCGCAGATCCAGGTAATCTAGCAAACAGAGAAATGTATGTAGGGATTCTAGTGGATCTCAGTGGATCTTAGTGGATCTTAGTGGATCTTAGTGGATCTCCATAAGGAGCCACTGCTCTGCAGGAGAGAGTCACGATTTCAAGATCAGGATCGCAGTCCGATGCACGAAGAGGTGGGGGCGGGGGGGGGGGGGGGGATTCGCGGAGGAGAAGAGAGGAGAGGTGAGGACTGGAGAGGAGGGGAGGAAAGGGTGGGGAGAGAGGCGAGAGGAGGGAGAGGGGGAGGAGGGAGCGGAGGAGAGTGGCAGTAAGGTACAGAGCGGCCCCAGACTGCTAGCATGGTTCAGTGGGACGTAAGAGAGGATTTGCCATGCAGACGCACACGCCTTACGAAGAATGGCCGTTTTTTTCTTGACGGCTCCACGGATGAACTGTAAACGACGGTTCTTACCTGGAAACAAAGAGGAGGGCTCAGACCCAACGAGCACACGCACACACGCAAACACACACACACATAAATACACCCACGTACAGTGACATGCACACCCCTGCCCCTTGGGAAACACACAAAATGTAGCTACGTATACATATTCTGTATATCCTGAATCTTAAGTTGTTATGTCATTGTTATGTTTTTTTCTGTTGATTGCAACACCTGCTTGACTTATCCAAAAGAAGAGAAGGAGTGAAGGACGAAGAAAAGAGAAATTTGAAAGAGAGATACTGTTTAGAGAATGAGAGAGACAGGGAGAGAGGTCACACTACCCTGCTGTTCTGAGGAGAGAGACAGTAATATCCAGCTCTGATCAAATGACCAATAACAGCACAGAGAAACAGAGCAACATACACACACACGCATACACACACACACACGCACACACACACACGCACGCACACACACACACACGAGCAACAGGACACAAACACACACGCACATAACACACACAGCAAAAAGCAAAGAGGGGAATTTGAACGTCACTACATCAAACCATAACACACGGACACACACGAGGTATTACCATGGGTTTCACTGGAGTGACTAAACCAAGCAAACTTCCCCCTCTTCTTATCAAGCAAGTCGGCCAACGTCACTCCTTCCTCAAACAAAATGGAGGGAATCAGCATACCACGCAGACACACACACACACACACACAGAGAGACAGACGCACCAGAACCACACGTACACACACACACACACACATACACACACACAGAGACATCACAACCACCCTCACATACACACAGACCAACCATCATCTTCACACACACACACACACACACACACACACACACACACACACACACACACACACACACACAGATACAGACACCCCCCAACCACCCTCACACACACACATGCACAGACCAACCACTCTCACCACCACACACACACACTCACACACATACACACACACAAACAACGTAAAGACCACCTAGCACTAACACACTCACGCATGTGCGACATCAAACAGTGACCATATGCTAGGAGTAACAGGACAGTGATGGCTGTAGGTGACCTCAGACAGCTGACCACACAAGGCTCATCGAGACACAGATCTGGCTAGCAAGGTGAAAGGAGGGAGGAAAGATGCAGAACACAAGAATGGAGGAAAAGAAGACAAATAAGGTGGAAGATGGATAGAAAAAAAGAGGTGGGTAACTACTGGGGAAAAGAAAGAGATGGGCAGAATGAGACATAAGTAATGAACAGGTTGTGAAATGGATGGGCAGAGAGAGAGAGGGGGGCAGGGGGATGGGGGGGATGGAGGGGATGGAGAGAGTGATGGAGAGAAGAGTCAGATCAGAAAGAAAATCAATGATCCCTCATGTGTGTGCCTGGGTGTCTGGTGGAGTGTGGGATGTGTCTGTGTGTGTGAGTCAGTGGTGTGTGTGTGACTTTTTCCAGTTCCCTAGCCAATCTTTAGATGGCAGTGTTGATCAGAGCCCTGACTGTAGATCTCGTCCCCCCCCCCCCCGTCCCCCCCCGTCCCCCACACACACACACATACACACACCTGATGGAGGAATGTAGGCTAACAGGCGGTTTTAAGAGGCCATCCCACTTCTAGAACACCTGAGACCAGACCACTTCTAGAACACCTGAGACAGTTCCAGTTCTAGAACATCCCAAAATCATTCCAGTTCTTACAAGCCCAGCCTGTCTACGCACCCACACACACCCACACACCCACACACACGCACACACACCCACCCACACACACGCACACACACCCACCCACACACACGCACACACACCCACCCACACACACCCACACACACGCACACACACGCACACACACCCACACCAATCTTGAGCTTATGGCTAAGCTCTGATGCCTGGCTGCACTTGAACTGTCTATCGGCTCCATTGATAAGAGCTATTCACAAATGCTAATACTCACTGGTGCTCACTGACTTTATACTGTGTGTGTACACATGTGTGTAAATGTACTGCGTTTGGTCGTGTGTATATTTTCGTGTATTGTTTGTGTGTGTGTGTGTGTGTGTGTGTGTGATGTAGCGCAACTAAGCTAAAATGGTGCTGTGTTATAGCTCCATAGATGATCATCTATGCTCAGAAAGAATTCTCCACGCCTCCCCTCCTCTCCCCTCCCCTCTCCACGCCTCCCCTCCCCTCTCCTCCTCTCCCCTCCTCTCCCCTCCTCTCCCTTCCTCTCTCCTCCTCTCCCCTCCTCTCCCCTCCTCTCCCTTCCTCTCCCCTCCTCTCCCTTCCTCTTCCCTCCTCTCCCCTCCTGTCCCCTCCCCTCTCCTCCTGTCCCCTCCTCTCCCTTCCTCTCCACTCCTCTCCCCTCCTATCCCCTCCCCTCCCCTCTCCTCCTCTCCCCTCCCTTCCCCTCCCCTCCTCTCCTCCTCTTCTGAAGCAGTTTTCAGCCCTTCTCTCATCCCTCCATTTCCTTCTTTTGTCTCTTATTCCACCATTTATTTTAGTCTCCTATCTGTTTTAGCTCCAGGGACATTTCAGGGAGGCCAGTGTTCTCTACTCTGTCCCCAGGGATGGTGGCGCTCTCCTGGGGAAGCTACGTGCTGAGGCTGGCCTGAGGGCCTGGACTCACTGGGGACAGTCAGTCAGCTGTCTCTGTGTGTTTGTACACGTGTTTGTTTACAAGATTTAGACTCCATATACAACCCCCCCACCCCCCACCCCACATTTTTCCTTTGTTCCTCTCTTTTCCTGCTCTCCTTTTCGACACGTCACGTCACCACTTCTCTTCTCCCTTCCCGCACTTTATTTCCCAGCCCTCCCCTCTCATCTCCTCTCCAACTCCTCATCCTTCTCTCCTTTATGAAGCAACACGTTGTGGCATAAACAGCCTGTTGTTCAGACGCAGCACAGAGTGCCAGTCACGTATGAGGGATCACCGCTGTTCTACATTCTGCTTGGCTGCTAACAAACAGGCAAGAGGAGCGCCACCTCATAACAAAGGACAAAGAAAGACTGAAGCTTGAATGTGTTAGGATGAACCCTTCAGTACGGAGTGTCTTGACCCCAGAAGGAGGGAAAGGTTGATCCAGGTCATGGTGTGTTCAGACATGAGGCTCACCTGGCCAGGTTTAGCAAACTAACACCTGGACTAATGAAAAGTTAATTGTGGCATGTACATGTGAAGTAATTCAAGTTTGCGTGTGTGTGTCTGTCAGTGTGTATGCATGAGTGTGTGTGTGAGTGTGTGTGTGTGTGTGTGTGTGTGTGTGCAGGGAGGGCAAGCCCAGCCAGACTAAGAGGTCTGGCTGACTGCCACCTCTTTGGAAAAGAAGCTGCACTGACTTCATTACCAACTCACTAAACACCAGGCCCTGACCCCATCCATCACACACACACTCTCACACACACACACACACACACACACACACACACACACGCGCGCGTGCACACACACACACAAGCCAAGTGAAGATAGGAATGAGCTGTAGATACAAACAACCTTTGAAACCGTTTGGTCACCGTTTTATGCTACAGGCCCTGTGTGAGTGTGTTTGTGTGTGTGTGTGTGTTTGTGTGTGTGTGTGTGTGTGTTTGTATGTTTGCCAGTATCCTGACGCAGCACATCTCTGCGCTGTTCTCAATTAACATACAACCTCTCCCTCTCTCTTGTCCTCCCCCTCTCCTTTAAGCCATCCCCCCATCCCATCATCCTCTCTCATGTCCCCCACCTCTACTCCTCTCTCATCCTCCTCTGCCCCTTCAATCCCAACACTCCGCCAGCCTGTGCCCCATCTTCCCCTCCTATCCCAGCCCTTTATCCTCCTCCCCCATCCTGTATTCCTCCTATCCTCCTCCCCCACCTCCTGGTCTTGTCTCAACCACCTCCACCTCCACCCCCACTCCCTCTCCCTCTCTCTTCATCACCCACCGTGGGAGATGAAGCAGTGAACCATGAAGACGACAGGGACAATCGATTGACAATTGACCAGGAGCTTTAGAGTGGCCATGGCTCTATAAAGAGTTAGAGTTAGCAATAGCAATGTTCTGCAGTGAGCCGAAGTGGGTTAGCATTAGCGTTGGGATCCATAATAGCTGAGAATGTTAAAGTAACACTTGGTTGTACTGTGCCTGATAGATACAGACTCTAACCAATGAAAGACTTGATATCCATTGTGAAGGCTCTGGTATCCCTTGATATATCCTTGTGTGCTTGATTATTAGCAGATGGTTGTCTGCTAAACTGAGAAAATGTTACAGTTTTTGTGTCTCTTATGGGGGGTCCGTTAGTATGTTAAAAGAAGTGTGCTAGCATGATATCATTAGCAAGGACAAGTGTGTTAGCTTCAGTGTGTTAGCATGGTGTATTAGCATGAACATGTTAGCATTAGCAGCAGGTTACCCTGAGCAGAGGGCTGTGAGGTGAGCTGTGAGATGGGGAGGTGATTCAGGAACACTGGCTGGAACTGACAGGACTGATGACTGGACCTATGGATCTTAGGACACTCCTGGTCACACACACACACACACACACACACACAGAATGTCCAGACACACACACACGCACACACAAACACACACAGGAGGTCCAGACACACACACGCACACACAAACACACACAGGAGGTCCAGACACACACACACACACACACACCAACACACAGGAGGTCCCAACACACACACCCCCCCCCACCCCCCCCCCACCCCCACACACACACACACACACAGAAAGTCCAGACTCACATATAAACTGGAAGGGTAGACATACACAAACCAGCAACCACACACACAGACATAAACTCACACGAATCACCACCCTCAGGACACATATTGACATAAACACACCAACCAACATAGTACCCTTCCATCCTCCAGGAACTACAACCCCCCCCCCACCCCCCCCACCCCCACACTCCTCAGGGCCCCTCCCCTTCACCAGTACTCACGGTTGCGTGGCTTGTCGTCATCCAGGCCCTCCTCCTCGTTCTCAGGGTCGATGTCCTCAGCCTGGGTGATCCAGTCCAGGTAGCCCTTCAGGTCCTCCTCCAGCTGCTGCTTCTCACGAAGCTTCTGGAAGTCTCCGCGTGCCTTCGCCTTCTCTCTCTCCTTGGAGAACTCTCTGAAGGAATGGAGGGAGGGACGGAGGGAGGGTTGTACGGTAGAATGGAGGGGTGGCGGATGGGGAAGACGTAGAAGGTGACCGATGGAAGGAGAGTGGGAAAGAGGGAGGATCGAAAGGATGATGGACATTGGAGTTGAAAGATAAAGAATACGATGGATGTGGCAAGGATATTGTGATGGAGAAGGAGAGGGGGAGGAGGGATTGAAAAGGGGGTGGGGATGGAGGGATAGAAGAAGGGAGGGACGCACAGAAACAGAGAGACAAAAAGGGGGGAGAAACAGAGGAGAGAATCTGAAAACTCATAGAAGCAATTTGATCATATTGATGATTTATCAAAGAGATGGATATAATATACTACAGTATATACACAGACACATAAAGAGAGGACATAACTAGAGAGTAAGACAGCAAGAGACAGGGGAGAGAGACAGGGAGTAAGACAGAAACAGAGTGAAGGTGCGAGAAAGAGAGAGAGAGACAGGTAGACAGGCAGGTAGACAGCTGCCCCAGAAAGGACAGTGGGTACGCAGTGTTAGTCTTCATCACGGTAATGCAGCATGAGGGAGAGGAGGAGCAGCGCAGGTCTCATGCCTTACAGGAAACAGCCACAGGAACAAGAAAACACAAACACTTCAAATGCTGCAACATTAGGAAATTACTTGGAAGAATCCGTTATGGAATTGTGTGTATGAGTATGCATAAAATTGAGTGTGTGGATTGTATGTGTGTGTATGTGTGTGTGTGTGTGTGTGTGTGTGTGTGTGTGTGTGTGAGTGTGTGTGAATGAGTGTATGCACTCCATTCCTCACAGTGTTGGAACACAGCCTACAAACTACCTCCCTGGTCGGTACTTGAGGAAATCAATGTGTGTGTGTGTGTGTGCGTGTGCGTGTGTGATCAACAATACGGGGCTGTAATTTCATCACTCCCTTGGTGCTCACCACAAAACATCCGAACACACACACACACACACACACACACACACACTCCATCAATGGCTGGGTCTGCTGCTGCCGGCCCTTGGCTATAAATCCAAGTGATCCACTCCGCTGCAGCAGCTCTCTCCTGCATCCCCATCTGTCTGAACTACAGGCCACTTCAAGTCACACAATTTCTACATATGAGGCCTGTCGTCAGGTAAAACATCCCAGCATCTGCCCTAATGTGGGGCCGGGGGCCGTTCATCTGGGCGATGGCTCATCGGTGCTCAAGCGATGCTTACTTCATTCTCTTTCCCTCTTGGTCTCGCTCTCTCTCTCTCCATCTCGGTATATCTTTCTCTCATGCTCCACTTCCCTCACCTCACCAGCCGCTCAGCGACAGAGGTGTCATCTTTGCGATCGTGTGTGTGAGCGTGCGAGACAGCAGCATCAGAGATGAGGCCATACTGCAGGACAGCCACAGCTGGACACAGCAGCAGGCAGGCACCAGGCTCCTTCTGGAAAGCTCCATCTGACTAAAGGCTGCTGGGGCTTCATGGAGGAACTGCCTCAGGGGGACTTCGGCAGAGAGGCTAGGTCTGGATTACAGGAAGGATGCTTCTGAGATGGAGTAACCTTTCTCTGTGATGTAGAGATGCTTACACTGACCCAGGCACAGACTCGGGTTATAATCGAGGCACAGGTAGAGGAGAAGAAGGGATGGACATAGGAGGAAGATGACAAAGACGTGAGAGGATGTGAAGAAGAAGAGGAAGGAAGAGATGGAAAGAGAAGGAGGAGGCTGAGAGAAGGAATCTTGGTGACCTTCATGACCCTTGACCCCTGGTTCTTACCCGCTCAGCACGCCCAGAACCAAGTTAAGCACAAAGAATGACCCTATGATGATTAGGGTGACAAAATACAACCAGGGCCAGGCATTCCCTACAGCATCATTAACCTGGGGAGAGGAGGGGGAGGATGGGGAGAGGAGGAGGAGGGAAGGGGAGGGAGAGCAGAGGAGGAGAGTAGAGGAGGAGGAAAGAGAGAGAGGGGCGGAGAGGAGAGGAGGAGTGGGGAAAGTTAGCAAACAACCTGGACTAGCAAGCAACAAGACTCCGCCGGGCATAACTAGACTACACTGCCTCAAATCAGTTTTATTATTTTTTTTCTCTCTGCTGCAGTTCTCCATACATCTGTCCCATATTAACTTTACTTTCTGCTTGGCAGTTTAGAAACTCAGACAGCATTCTACGCAAAAACTGTTTTTTCCACTTCAGAGTCAACTTGGGTATGAATAATGAATCCCCGAGCTCAGGCCTGAGACTGCAGGCAGGCAGGGGGAGAACAGAACAGGGACCACCTGCTGCAGCAGCCCCCTCCACAGGAACCAAGCCTGCTGGGCCACCGACTCAGAGAGGGACACAACAGCATCCCAGAGAGAGGAGAAGTGTGCTGGATCACCTGGTTTGAGGCTGCCTGGCCCTAGCTCACCCTGCCCTGACTGTTCTGGAGAAGAGGACGGGAAACAAGGGAAGAGATAGAAAGAGTAGTGAAAGAGAGAGAATGGGTAGGGGATAGAGAGAGGAGATGGGAAAGGGAGAAGGCATTAGAGTAGGGGGAGGAAGAGAGAATAAGAGGGAGAGAAAGAGGGAGGGAAGGAGGGAGGATAGATAGAGTGACAGAGCGGGGAGATGGTGAGGGAGAATAAGGAGAGAGACAGGAGACAGAGTGGAAGAAAAAGGGGTCAAGTGAAGGAAGGTGAGAAAGACAGACAGCCTATAAAAATCTAGTTAGAAGTCACCAACATACTGGGAGACAACTGGTCACTCTAACAGGACATGACATCACTTCCCCCCAACGGGGACTCAACATGTATCAACATAATGCAGACGGACAGAGGGAGGGAGGGATGGAGACAACCAGGGCGGGGGCACTGGCATTAACATATGGTACAGTTCCTAACCCTGGTCCTGCCCCTTGAGTCTTGTTGTTTGTTTGTCCAACATAGGGAACACACACAAAAACGCACAAACACACACATACACACACACTCTTACCCGCTCAACACCCCCAGAACCAGATTTAGAACGAAAAAGGATCCAAAAATGACCAGACTGACAAAATAGACCCAGGGCAGCTCATAGCCCATAGCATCCTGCATCTGTAGAAGGAGAAGGAGGGAGGGACAGGGGGAGGGAGGGAGGGACGGGGGGAGGGAGAGAGGGGGGATGACAGGAGAGCGGAGAAGAGGAGAAGAAGAGGGGGATTAAAGGAAACAGCCAAAAAAGTAGATTAAGTGATACAGTTGTTAGAAAAGAGCAGTGGCAGACAGTGGCAAAGCTAGAAGGACATCTGTGTGTGTGTGTGTGTGTGTGTGTGTGTGTGTGTGTGTGTGTGTGTGTGTGCGTGCGTGCGTGTGTGTGTGTGTGTGAGCCAGGCTGTCAGTGTGTATTTGTGTAAATAGTTAAGCTATTAGAATGTTACTATCAAGTATTTCTACCTTGCAGCATCAATCATCCCCTTCATGAGGGCCTTGACCGCATGCTTGAGGGTTGAGTGGCGGAAAGTGGCTGGTGTGAGTCTGTGTGCCAAGTATCTATTTGTCCTTCATCGCTACATTGCAATATTGTCGTATCCAAAGAGGATATTTGTGTGTGTCTGTGTGTTGCTGTGTGTCTGTCAATCTGTGTCTCTCTGTGTGTGTGTGTGTGTGTGTGTGTGTGTGTGTGTGATCCAGCTAGAGAGGCTGAGGCAGATAGAGAGGGGGTGTGGAGCCAGTAAGTCTCCCACTCTACACACACACATTTCACACAAAAACAACACATCACACACACACACGGACAAGGAAAAAAAACACACCGACAGACACGCAGTCACACTCACCGACAGACACGCAGTCACACTCACACACACACACACACACACACACACACACACACACACACACACACACACACACACACACACACACACACACACACACACACACACACACACACACACACACACACACACACACACACACACACACATACAGACAGCATTACATCAGATTGCTATTGACAGAATCTATCAGTGCCCCAGAAGTCCCTTCTCAGCTTCTCAGCTACTTACAATAGTGTGTGTGACATTTGACAGTGAGAGTTCATCGACAGGTTACATTTAATCATTCAGCAGATGCTCTTATCCGAGGTTAAAGATACTCTGTATTCATCAGATAGTAGTATGTGCTAGATAATAGTAGTTGTACTAGAGGTAGTAATATGTACTAGTAGTGGTAGCATGTACTTGAAGAAATAGTACCAGTATAAATAGTACAGTATGCAGTACATTAGTACTATGGACTAGTGCCATATGATTGAATATTGACTCTCCTCGAATTAATCCTCAAGTCCAGTCTGCATGTGTGTGTCCTCACCTGTGTGTGTGCGGGCGCCTGTGTGTGTGGGGGTGTGTGTGCATGTGTGTGTGTGTGCATGTGTGTTCATATATCATCTGAATGGGAACCTTCTGATTCCAGACACGTTCAGTGTTGTTCCCAGTCTCCAGTACGCTCTGTAATGCTTTTAAACAGCCAAGCTGTTGTTGATTATCTGACATGTCCTCAGGTGAGAGTGTGTGGTGAGAGAGTGTGTGTGTGTGAGAGTGTGTGGTGAGAGAGTGTGTGTGTGTGTGACAGTGTGTGGTGAGAGTGTGTGTGTGTGTGTGTGTGTGTGTGTGTGTGTGTGTGTGAGAGTGTGTGGTGAGAGAGTGTGTGTGTGTGAGAGTGTGTGGTGAGAGAGTCTGTGTGTGTGTGTGTGTGTGTGTGTGTGTGTGTGTGTGTGTGTGTGTGTGTGTGTGTGTGTGTGTGTGAGAGTGTGTGGTGAGAGAAAGTAGGTGTGTGCGAGTGTGTGTAAGAAAGTGAGCGTGTGAAGGCGAATGTGAGATAGTGAGTGTGTGAGAGAAAGTGTGTATGCATGTCAGAGGAATGACAGTGTGTGTGTGAAAGAGTATGTGTGACAGGTAGAAACAAGTGTTTCACTATGGTATTGTGTTTACTTGTGTGTGTGTGTGAGAGAGATAGAGAGAGAGAGAGAGAGAGAGAGAGAGAGAGAGAGAGAGAGAGAGAGAGGATAATAGCACAAGCCTCACACACAGCCTCATCCCTATCTGTTATCAGCTCTCTAATTGGCTGCCCTCGTCTAGCCCAAACAGGAAATGGGCTCTTGACCTTCCTGTGGGACCATGACACACATGGATCACATCAAATACACAGATCCCAGAGCCTGAGTGGAGGAAACAGTAGCTCTTCTATTGATGTGTGTGTGTGTGTGTCACTGTTGAAATGACTGTTCAAGATGCACAATCAGGCTAGGGTTTCTAGTAATGTGGTTATCCTGATGTACCCACATGTTCCTGAAAAGCAACCTAGCACTCATGAGGCACTGATAGCTGAAGGGACTTTCACTCCAAATCATCCAACCATCCTGTTTTCTCTCTTTTCCATTCAATACTAATTGTTTTGAGTGAAACGTTCCTTTATGGTTGTGGCAGGCGACTCACCCAGTAGAGCACCTCGGTCCAGCCCTCCATGGTGATGCACTGAAACACCGTCAGCATGGCAAACGCAAAGTTGTCGAAGTTGGTGATGCCGTTATTGGGCCCCTCCCAGCCTGTGCTGCACTCCGTGCTGTTCTGGAGCAGTGGCGCCCGTTAGGAGCGCAGGGGGCCGGCTTGTTCTCTGCAATAGGACCTGGAAACACACACACACAACCAAATCTGTGCTCTTACTGCACATGTACCTGTATGTGCTTGTATGGTGGGCTGAGTGTGTGTGTGTGTTGCTCACCCAAATGTCCCTCCTTGTGAATATAGAAGCAGGTTCTGTGCATCTTCCCCATGAAGAGCTCCAGGCCGATGATGGCGTAGATGATGATGACGAACAGGACCAGCAGAGCGATGTGGAGCAGAGGCACCATGGCCTTGATGATGGAGTTCAACACCACCTGGAGACCTGGGAGGAGGAGGACGGACATCAGAACACAGGACAGGAGGGGAGGAGAGAGGAGGAGAGAGGAGAAGAGTAAGAGGGTAGATGAGGAGAGGAGAGGAGTAGGAGGGTAGAGGAGGAGAGAGGAGAGGAGTAGGAGGGTAGATGAGGAGAGAGGAGAGGAGTAGGAGGGTAGAGGAGGAGAGAGGAGAGGAGTAGGAGGGTAGATGAGGAGAGAGGAGAGGAGTAGGAGGGTAGAGGAGGAGAGAGGAGAGGAGTAGGAGGGTAGAGGAGGAGAGAGGAGAGGAGAAGAGTAGGGAGAGGTTCTAATACTAATCTCTGATTCTATTTCCTCGGAATCCCACCAGATATATCACCAGCTGCTCCCTTGGGATGGGAGTTCTATCACACTTGCGCGCACACACACACACACACACACACACACACACACACACACACACACACACACACACACACACACACACACACACACACACACACACACACACACACACACACACACACAAGCACACGCCCTAGATGGATTATCCATCCGTGAACAATCTCTCCAATCCCCTTTCTCCTGTCCACTGTATATCTGTGTGTGTGTGTGTGCGCCTGCGTGTGTGTGTGACTCACTGGGAACTCCAGACACCAGTCGCAGGGGTCGCAGCACTCTGAAGGCCCGGAGAGCCTTGACGTCGAACCCAGCTGCCTTCCCCCCTATGGGGGTCCCGCCATCCCCCTTAGTGGCCTGTTCCAGGATAGCGCTGAACAACCTGAGGAGCACAGGGTTCGAGGGGGGTGGGGTGTAGGGAGAGGGGGAGGGAGAACCACAATAATTTGTTATTTCATCATCATCAATGTCTTCATCAGCTTCCTCATATTCACACTCCTCGCTGAGATGCTAAGTTGAGAGTAAAACTGATCATGAACCAGTGAATAACTACAAGTAGCTTTCTGGATGTAACCAGTTTAATCCTTCTTTCTCCCCCCGTCGTTCTCCTCTCTCTGTATCCTTCTCTCTCCCCCCTTCTCTATCCTCTCTCTGTATCCTTCTCTCTCCCACCTTCCCTCTCTCTGTCCAACTCCCTCGTACAATAACATTTTGAGAAGAGCCTGGCTCAAAGGCCAGCCAGCAGCGCATTAGATACAGAGAATTATCAATTAGCACAGATGGAATGACTAGTTAAAAAGAATGCTTCTCATCAACAACATCTCTCCCTCTCTCCACTTCACTGTCTCTCTCTTTCTCTCTCTCTGCCTCACTACCCCCCCCCCCCCCCAGTCACCTGACCACTCAGCGTCTGAACCTTAGTGGAAAAGAGAATTACAACCCAATTACTCCCTCATTGAAAGAGAGAGAGAGAGAGAGAGAGAGAGAGAGAGCGAGAGAGAGAGAGAGAGAGAGAGAGAGAGAGAGAGAGAGAGAGCGAGAGAGAGAGAGAGAGAGAGAGAGAGAGCGAGAGAGAGAGAGAGAGAGAGAGAGAGAGAGAGAGAGAAAGAGCAGGGTGGAGAGAGGGATGGAGTAAGAAAGAGGGATGGAGAGAAGGAGGGGGAGACAGAATTAGAGGGAAAAAAGATGCACATAGAGAGGGGGGGATACAAGGATGACAGGAGGAATGTGCGCATCTCTAAAGGCTGGGACTGCTGGGATGACACACACGCATACACACACACACACGCCTACCTCTTTCACAACCTTTCTTAACTCTTCTTGTCTTGTTTGACATGTTTCCCTCCAGAAACCGTCAGAACATATGCTTACCGTCCCTGTGATGGCTGTGTGTGTGTGTGTGTGTGTGTGTCTGTGTCTGTCCAGCGATGAAGGACATGCCTACAGTTGGTCAGACAGCAGGTACACACGCTCATGCATATGGAAAGCATCCACAAGGAATGACTGGGCCCTAATTTCCATAACACACACACACACAGGTACCATGTACTGTGATGTGTAGGATGGGAACAGAAGCACAGGCAGCAATTATGTTGATTCATCAAAGAGAAGGGAGTGGGTGTGTCTATGTGTTTTGTGTGTGTGTGTGTGTGTGTGTGTGTGTATTTGTGTGTGTGCTCAGCATTATAGGAGGCCTCTCATCCTCTAATGGTGCGGCCATCTGTCGAACATCTCACACCCTCATCAATCCACCTGAGGGTGACACTGAACACACACACACTTCCTGTGCGCACACTTCCTTTATATACTCTGGCATGTACACACACACTTCCTGTACACAAATCAAATCAAATCAAATCAACATTTATTTGTATAGCCCTTTTTACAAGCAATGTCACAGAGGGCTTCCTTTATATACTCTGGCATGTACACACACATGCGTCTTATACGCACATTTCCTGTTCAAACACCGATAAAACGACAAAACACTTTTTGGTCGGTGATTCCATCTGCTCCCTCCTGAAATGTGGAAGAGGAGGGGAGGAGAGAAGAGAGAGTTCAAGCAGAGAAAAGCAACAGCGGAATGATTGAGGAAGTGGGGAGGGAGTAGGAGGAGAAGAGAGAGAGGACGGCAGAGGGAGGGTGATTGAGATAGCCGGAGGAGAGAAACTCAAGGAGGGATGGAGAGAGAAAGGGTGAGGTAGGAAGAGGCAGAGCAAGGGCGTGAGAAAGGGGACACAACATTGAGAGAAGATGGAGAGAGAAAAAGTGAAAGATGGATGAAGAACAGATGGAAAGAACGAGAAGACCATCACCCTGCCATCCCTCCATCCTGACTGCGCTCTCATAAAAGCTGTATTATGTTTCTCCAGAGCGATCATGGTGTGTGATTAACATGATTTGCATTAGAACAGCAGTCTATAAGAGCCATCATGGCTGCCCCCGTCTTCTCTTTTAACAGGGAGCGCAGCTCATCTCAGCATGCCTGTCACACAGACAGAGGCTGTGAATGAGGAGCAGGAGGAGAACACTGAGAACAATGCCATGCCCGGAACACAAGAATAGAACCACACTCGAATGGTGAGAGAAGCAATCCTGTATAATGTTCCATCTTCTTCAGATTTGAAATCCAGCTAAGAGACCAGTATGTGTGTAAGGGTCGGGTGTGTGCGTGGGTGTGAGTGCGCACATCAGTCTAACAGTTGCTTTTCAACAGTTGACAATTTGGCTTATCTGTTTGCTGCTGATGTCTGTGGATAACTGAACACACTGGAGGGTTCCTTCAGCGCTCTCAGTCTCCTGTGTGGCACGCATCGCAGCCCCTTGGCTCTCTGACTGAGTGTGCGTGTGTGGGTTGTACGTGTGTGTACCTGGCTGTGTGGAGGTGTGTGTGTGTGTTTTCTTTCATCAGTGTGTAGTAAAAGGAAACGACGGGCTGCCGGTAGACGGGTCACTTTACCGGTAAACAATAACGACGGTGTCACACTGGTTTATATCCCCCCTCAGACAAGCCAACACACACACGCACACACACACACACACACACACACACACACACACACACACACACACACACACACACACACACACACACACACACACACACACACACACACACACACAGACAGACACACAGACACACAGATGCAGAGACTCACACAGAGACACATGCACACAGAAACACACGCACACACAAACACACACACAGACACACAGGATAAGAAAGAAAAAGTAATGGAAAGGAGAGGAGAGACAGGGGGAAGACAGGAGAAGAGGCGAGACAGGGGAGAGGGAGGAGAAGACGAGAGAAGGGGAGAGGGAGGAGAAGACGAGAGAAGGGGAGAGGGAGGAGGCGAGGAGAGAGTGTGTGATTCAGATGAGGGAGGATGACTAGCTGCCAGTTTAAAAGCCTTAATAGCAGTTAAGATGCCAGGGGCACTATGTCACTGATGCCAGTCCAGGGCCGTGTGTGTGTGTGTGTGTGTGTGTCCGCAGGGTGAAAAGGACCATGTAATAGCTAATATGACTGAACAGTAGAGATGATGGTGATGTGTGTGTGCTCCAGGGGGTAGCGGGGTCTGGGCGGGTCTGGGGTCTATGATGGCCTACTCACCTCACACACACGCTCAATTAGAGAATTTTCCACTGCATTAACATCAACGCACATTTATTGTGTAATTACCCTCGCACATGCTCTACAGCACACAGCTGGCATTGAGGCCAGGGTGCACACACAAACACACACACACACACACACACACACACACAATACACACAATACACACACAAACATGCACTCATGCACAAAAGATGTACCCCCACCCACACCATATACAAACACAGAGACACACAATTTACACGCTCAGTTTACACAAACACGCAATACACACATACACAATGTACACACACATGCAGATACATACAAACACAAGTGAACAGATGCTGCAGGCTGCTGAATTGCAAAAGAAAAAGCGCAATCAAGCCTGACCATGTGACAAGTGTGTGAGATGGGAGGAGCTCCCGGAGTGCGTACATCATATCCTGTGTGGGTCTGAGCCCAGCTACTGGTGTGCCACTTCCCTCGTCATCTTCTAACGATCAATCTGTGTCGGAGATGACGAATGACCGCCGGTCATCCCCATGACGACCACGTGTCCACCGTTAGATCCTAATCCGATCCTTACGGTAACCACGTGACCACAGTGAGGTCATCATCCGATCACTATGACAACCGCCTGTCACGGCGCTTCAGCCAGACAGTAGCTGAGGCTGCAGGTTCGATTGAACCTAAACGTCCCTTTACACATGGACTGAAAGCTCTGCGCTGTAAGATAAGGGAGGGTGTATGTACACAAGCCGTGTGCGTGGGTGTGTGTGGGTGGGACTGTGTGTGTGTGTGTGGTAATGAGGTGTGCACGCTGTCATCCATTACGTAACACCTGGGGCAGTGGATGCATCCGTTTCCTCCCTGTAGGTCTCTGTTCACACACCAGCTCTCCTCGGAGAAGCCCGGCTAATCTACCGAGACACGCCTCTGCTGTAGACACACACACACACACACTCACACTCACTAAGCTTTTGGACAGGGTGAATGCACTGCCATAACCCAGAGGGCATGGGTAGAAGAAATAGGAAGAGGAGTAGGAGGAGGATGAGGAGGAGGAGGAAGAGGAGGAGAGCCATAAGGAGATACTAGATATCCCTGTAGTGCACTTGGTGTGTCAGTAATGTCAGTACTGTGTTCCTCCATCACTTCCTCCATCACTCACCCCACGACCACGATGATGAAGTCCAGAAGATTCCATCCGTTCCTCAGGTAGGCGTTGGGGTGGAAGAGGAGACCGTACGCTATGACCTTGAGGAAGGCCTCTACTGTGAAGATGATGAGGAACAGGTACTCCACACGCTCCTGCGGAGAGAGAGGAAGAGGAGGGGGGAGGGAGGGAGAGGAAGAGAAAGAGAGGGGCGAGGGGAGACGGGTGGGGGAAGTATAGAGCGGGGGGGGGCAGAGAGAAAGAGAGGGAAAAGCAGAGAAGAGGCGTCGTCAGGATATTGTCTTGGTGATTGCATCAGCAGAAATAAAACATTAACCTGATGTAGGGGGAGTTGTTTGACAGGAACATGTTCTACAGCAGATGTTCTAGAAGGAGAGAACATCTCATCTGGAGTAGCACACTCATCACTCATCCTCACAGATATCATTTATTAAGAGCCAGTAAGTCAATCAATGTGTGTCAATTAATGTGGTGCCAAACACACACACACACACACAAGCACAAATACACACACCAGATTAAGTCCATGTGCTCACTCACACACACGCACACTCTGGTCACACACACACACACACACACACACACACAAACATGTCTTGCAGCAGACTTGCTAAATGCGACACATAGATCCCAGCTTGCAACACATATGCTTCATACATAGTCGCTCATACTCCTCTGCCTGTACCCCTAGGGAACACCCCCGCCTCTGCATGTTTATGGACTCTCCCGCCTCCACTACCCTGGGTGACTGCCCTCCAGACCCAACCACCTGCTCTGATGGAGAGGGAGGCCTCGTGGGTTGTCATGATCTGCCCAGTTTCTCCACAGGACTGGTGACTCATAGACACACACACACACACACACACACACACACACACACATATGAAGACACATCCACAGTAAGGGCTCTATCAGATGCAGCAGTTCCCATTCTTGCAAACATAATTACAAGGAAATGTATTACCAAACGAGAAATAATTGTGATATTTGATATGTTGTAAACCTTACCTATAATTTGAGTAAATGTGTACGCTAGATTTATGCATTTATCACAACTTCACAATGCATCTAGCGTACACATTTACTCATGTTTCTCAGGCTAGTTACAGTATCAATGGGGTTGCCAACAGTGGCAACATTTGCGGACATTTCCTCCCCTGCCTGTTTAACCAAAGATCATTTGGGTGGATTTCTCCCATCCCTGACACTGGGAAGACTGTTTCTCTGAGAGACTATTTCACTGCTAGTCTGGTTGTCTGGTAAACTATTTAAACTGTGACTTATTACGGTAGCCCTTTGGTCAGTGTATATAGTTGATGCTGTGGTTTATTGTGATTATTTAGCAGATTATGTTACTTCCTGCTTCTGTCAAAATGTACCCTCATCATTTTCCTCTCTCCATTTATCTTTCTCCTCGTTTCTCTCTCCCTCTTTTATGTCTCCCACTCTCCTCCCTCATATCCCAGAGGGCCATTGGGCTTATTCCCATGGCGATGACCCCCAGCCAGCTGGGTTCATGGGAATTGTCCTGATATGACTGCAGCCCCTCTGTCCCCTAGTCACTCTCCCTCTCCTAGCCCACATAGACTCCTCTCTCATGGGGTAGTGAGCAGCTGCAGCCCCACCTTTCCTCCAGCTCCATTCCCAGGGCCCGGGCTAGGACTGGGACAGTGGGCCTTCCAGGTCGTCTCCCCAGCCACTGAGTGTGTTTCCTGGGAATGCTGCTCCGGCACGCTGAGGGGCTGGGGGTTTGAGCTATATAAAGGTGCGTTTATGTAATACCCTGGGGGCGGGGGCTTCACCCAGGAAGCAAAGCTGATTGGGTCACTAAAGGGGGGGAAGTACTGGGTCCCCCTCTTGGGTGGAAACTATGAGAAACTGTCCATTGAATGTGAGGATTGAAAACCCCACTGTTGGCTCCAACCTCTAGTGAGTTAGGCCATCCTAGACCAGGGCCTCTATTAAAGAAACAGGTCCAGCAGAGGGCACCTCCTTAGGTATCACTCGTTCTGAAGCAGGCCTCAAAGTCAAGGATTTCTACTGGATGAAGACCGATCTAGATTTGCACAGAATGATGGTATGTGTGTGTATGCGTGTGTGTGTGTGTATAGTATATAGAGTGTACATTTCCTCTGCCTATTTTCCCTCTGTGGTTGGATTCTGTTGATCCATAGAGGTTCCAACTAGCCTCTCTGTCCGAGTCTCAGATTACAGATCAGTGGCCAAACCACACACACACACAGTCATGATCAAAAGCCTGTCATTATATTCTGGCATTTTGCATTGTCTCCCACGAACACAGCAAACTTTTCCAAACCCACAAAAGTCAGAGATGACACACACATGCACCCATACACACACACAAGTTCTCCAGATATCCAGACGACCAGAACAGCCAAAGAAAACCCAGGAATTATTCCCTAACGGAAAAATATGTTTCCTCCCTCCTTCTCATTCCACTGGTGCATGATGGGTTAGCACACACACACACCTTTCAGTGGTAGACATTCTCTAGCAGCTTGGTTGTCCAACCTGGCCCTGGTAAAACACAAAACTTTGAACAATAGAACTTCAAAGTCTTTAGAATGCCACTCTCCCTCCCCTCTACCTCTCCCTCTGCCCCTCCCTCCCCTCCCCTCCCCTCCCCTCCCCTCTCCCTCCCCTCTCCCTCCCTCCCTCCCTCCCTCCCTCCCTCCGACTCTCTGCAGGGCTCAGCTGTGACATCATAACTCTCATCACATTCAGAGATCGATCTACAGTCTGGGGGCAGAAGTCAGTTGAAGATGAGGTACAAACACACACACACATTCACAAAATGTCCAACACATTCACCGAACTCACGCTTTGTTACACACTTACACATATGGTCACTCACACACACACAAACACACACACAGTTCTGCTCTGCTCGGCCTACATCTGACATCCAGACTCAGAGGAGCTCTGTGAAGACTAGAAGATGAGGGAGAACAGAAAAGAAAGACAGAGAGAGAGAGAGAGAGAGAGAGAGAGAGAGAGGGGGGGGGGGGGGGGAGTCAGGTAGGCAGGTAGAAAGACAGACAGACAGAACAGCAGGCAGACAGACAGACAGATGGAAAGACAGGTACTGTGGGTGTAGTTATGTTGTGGTTAATGATTCCAGTGTCTGACAGGGGAACCTTAATTCACTTAGCTCTGATAGGTCCACAATACCGTCCATCAGTCATGGGCCAATCACATTACAGTATCGACATTCAGGCAGGGCGTGTCTCATTTGACCTTCCTTCTGACGCTAGACATGCTAACAGGATTAGCCAGAGCTCCGGTTAGCTCCTGGAGGTCTGGAGGCATGTGTGTGTGTGTGTGTGTGTGTGTGTGTGTATGTGTGTGTGTGTGTGTGTGTGTGTGTGTGTGTGTGTGTGTGTGTGTGTGTGTGTGTGTGTGTGTGTGTGGGGGGGGGGGGGGGTGGTTATGTTTGATGCAAGTGTGTGTATAACCATGTGTGTGTATTTCTTTAAAATATGGAAGCGCTCATGTGTTAGCACACACATGCATGAGCATACACGCTAACAATTACGGTAATTGCATGAGTTGGTGTGTGTGAGTTGGTGAGGGCAGGTCGGTTTTCTAAAGCTAAAAGGCACTACAGGGAGCCTGTGCACACACACACACACACACACACACACACACACAAACACCACCCACTCTAAACACTGCATGCTGCACAAACACACTACACGTGAAAGCTTTCTTCACAATCACCACAGATGAGGAGTTCACCCTCACACCTAAAGCTCCTCTCCCCCTCCTCCCTCTCCTCCCCCTCCTCCCCCTCCCTCTCTCCTCCCCTTCCCTGTCTGTCTCTCCTCCTCTCTAAAGTTCTACCATTGTTCCAGATCTAGACAGCTCAAACAGGTTCTAGTTCCACGGAGTTCTACCTGATTATAGAACCAGAGTCAACATCAACAGTCAACATCGTACTAAAGTTTAAACATTCAGATAAAACTACTTCCTCTTTCCCCTCCCGACACTTCAATCTCCTCTGTTTTCCCTCCATCTCCTCTCCCTCTTCCAGTCCGTCCCTCCGTCTCCTTCCTGTCTTTCCCTCATTCCATTCCCTCTCTTCTCCTTCTTCTCCTTCTCATCATTCTCCTCCTCCACTTCTCTCTCTCTCTCTCCTTCCTCCTCTTCATACTCTTTTACTACAGTAGAGCTGGGTGCCATCCAACCGTTTCCATGGAGACCAAGATGGGCTCCGGCGTTTCCATGGAAACTGCAGGCGGCAGCAGCATGCGTCAGGCTGAGCAGGATGGCAAAGCATGCGCGCACGCGCACACACACACACACACACACACACACACACACACACACACACACACACACACACACACACACACACACACACACACACACACAGATCACACTCAGATTCCACTGATCAGTATTTAACCCAGAATATCTACAGTCTAATTACTGCTCTTTTCCAACACAGTGTCTGGATAATGCGTGTCTCTCTGGGTGTCAACACGTGTGTGTGTGTGTGTGAGAAGTGTATCTGCATGTGTGTTTGTGTGTGTGTTTGTGCCTTTGTGAATTCTGACTCCTCCCCTACCTTCTCAACTCATGGTAACTCTCTGATGCCATATCCATAAAACAGAAATGCCATACTATATATAGTACAATATCAGTTCAATACTGGACTAATACTAATATAGTACAACTGTACTATTACAACATAAGGTCATGTTTGATGGGACCATGACATCTCTTATTTATGACATCTCCATGACATGAATCACATCTCTTCCATTGATCTTTTTCCATCTCTTCCATTGACGTCCTGTTTCCATCAGGGAGGCTGACTGTCTGTTTAAGGCTACAGTAACAGCAGCTGTCAACATCTGCCGGGTCACCTGTCTGCCAATGTCAGGCCTTGGTGCCAACATGGACATCTGCCTTCCATGGTGGACCACACAGAGTTCCTGCTCTGTTCCAGCTCTGTGTTCATCCCTCTTCTCCCAGTGTTTCTGCTGTCCTTGTCTTCTTTGAGGGTGTGTGATTGGTTGGTTTAGGCCTATTTGATATCACCTGCATGTCATCTCATTAACTGCCTGTATCTCCATGAGCTGGCTGATATCTCTGTCTGACGGCTCTGCAGGAACCCCCTCAGTATCTGGGCGTCCCTCATTAAACACTCGACACAGAGACGCAAAGTCAGCCATGCTGAGCATTAAGCTGAATACACAGTCATAAAGACAGGGGCCAAATCCTTTATTCTCTTTGTCTTCCTCTCATACACACACGCACATGTGCACACACTCCTACACACACCTGCACTCGCATGCACGCTCGGCAACACACACCTGCACGCAATCACATTCACTTACACACACCTGCACACACACACATGCACATAAGCACTCCTTTGAGAGGTGTTGGAGGACAGATAGAGGTGGAGAGAAGGAGGAGAGGGAGTGCTGGAGCAGGTGTAACCAGTGGGTAAGGGAGGGAGGGAGGGAGGAGGGAGGGAGAGACACAGGGGGGCTAGCAGACGGAACAGTAGGATGGCACTTCTCGTTAAAGACCCCGTGGACAATACTGTCTCTCTCTCACTCTTTCTCTCTTTATTTTCTCCCTCCCCTCTTTCTTCTCTTGATCCCCCCCCCTCTCTCTTATGCCTTATTGCTCTGCTTTCTCCTCAGACTAAGATAGTGGTTTTAACTCCAGAACCATGTTAACCCTTGACCCCTAACAATCCCTCAGCCGATAGCTCAGCAAGGCATGCCTCATCGTCACCTCTTCTGGTAAGATCATCCAATCAGGTCGCTCCTGCTCCGCCTGTGTCATCCTGAAATCTTGTTTGCTCTCAGTCGTTATGCCGCTCTGTACTTTTCTCCTTTGCCTCTCTGTCTTTCAGTCTCACTTTCTCCCCGTCGCTCTCATTTTCACTTTCTGTTTATAACCTTCTCTGGATAGGTTGCCTGGAAACAAAGTTTTGTGAGAGAGAGTGCAAAGAAGATAAGAGAGGAGAAACAAAAGAGAAGAAAGTTGCAGAGTTAATTATGTGTAAAAAAAAAAAAAAGAAAGAAGAAAAAATAGCATTAAAGAAGATGAAGATATAAAAGCGAAGAGAGGGAGAGAGACAGATGTAGTGATGCAGAAAGAGAGGGAGGAGAGAGGGAGAATGTGAGAGCGATGGTGGGAAAAATCCAGAGGGTGTTAAAAGGTTAATGTGTTGCAGAGCTCAGATAGAGACAGGTGCTAGCTGGGTGTCCCAAACACACCCCCTCTGGAAACGGTCTCTCCCTCTGCCTATCACTCTTCATGTTTTGAACTTTTCATGTCTTCCTCTCTTCTTTTCTTCTGGTCTCTCCAAGTGAAAGGCACGTGCATCATTCATGTGGTCAGCAGGATACAGCTGGATATACTGCTCTCTGCCTTCCTGTGGGGTCTGTGTGTGTGTGCAATGGAGGGGAGGGGAGAGAGACACTGAGAGGGTGTGAAAGAGAGGAAAGGGGAGGGAGAAAGTGAGAGAGATGGAGAGAAAGAGACAGAAAGACAAAAAGAGGTAGAGAAAGAAAGGAATAGAAAGAAAGAGAGAGAATAATTGGGCCAAAAATAACAGAGCAGAAGGTCTATAAATCATCTAAAAACAGACAAGTAGTCTGTAATGTGGATGGGGGAGGGGCCTGTAAAGAGAGAGAGAGAGGGAGAGAGAGCAAGAGAGAGAGAGAGAGAGTTAAAGAAATTGTGCTCAAGGGAGAAAAGAGAGATGAAGGTAAGTTGACTCTATCCTCCCTCCATGCCTCTCTCCATCCTTGTCCGCATGGCTTTTCTACCTCCATCCCTCCATGTTCTCCTTCATCCTTTCTTTCCTATCACCGCTCCTTGACTATCTCCTGTCCACTTCATCCCTCTCTCTTACTCCATCGCTTTACCTCTATCCCTCCATCCCTGTCCATCATCCATCCCTTGTTTTATTCCTCTCGTTATCTCTATCCTTTCATCCAAATCCCCCCCTTTCCCTTTCTCCATCTTGCTCTATCCCTCCATCACTTATACTCTTTATGTGTTCTCTCTAGCTTGTTTTCTGAGTAACGAGTTGTTCAAAACCTCCATCCATAACAGTAACTACGGACCATGCATGCTGATAGAAATGTGTGTGTGTGGTTGTGAATGTGTGTGTATGTGTGTGCATGGGTGGGACCAGAGCTTGGGGGAAGGTCTTTGACAGACTCATTTTTCACCTCTATCCCGAATGACAATGTGATTGGCTCCCTCAGCTCTGGCTGAACCAATTGGAGGGAAGGGAGGGATGAGAAATACGTGCATCACTTCCGGGTCTTCATCTCCTTCACACTGTTGCTTCCTTAGCATATCTTCATCACACACACACACACACACACACACATTCAAACAACCACAGCCCCATGTTCATACACACACACACACACACGCACACACACACACAAACACACACACACACACAAACACACACACACACACAAACACACACACAGGGACTAGTTTTATCCTCGTAGTTTTCCTCCAGATTGATGTTGCTCCCACATATGGTTATCCTACTAATAACCTTACAGTATGGAGGCTGTCTCTCTCTCTCTCTTCTCATTCTCTCTCTCTCTCTCTCTCTCTCTCTCTCTCTCTCTCTCTCTCTCTCTCTCTCTCTCTCTCTCTCTCTCTCCTCATTATCTCTTTCTCCCTCTCTGTCCCTCTCTATCTCTCTCTCGTTGTGTGAGTCACTAAGGCATTGGCTGCTGGTGAGTCACTGTGTCTGTGTTGATGAGTGTGGAGGAGCCTGTCAGACACACACACATGCACACACGCACACACGCACACACACACGAACACAGCGGCACTAGTTATAAATAACATCCTAGCAAAGACATGGAAGGAGGGAGAGGGAGAGAGAGAGAGAGAGAGAATGGTACAAGGTAAACGATAAAGGACAAACACTGGATCTCTGTCTACATGTACACAAAGAAAGGACAGAGAGGTCGATTTTGAAGTCTTTGTTGGGCTGTCAAAGCTGCCATGTACACTCCAGTTAAACCTAACCACTGCGGGACAGATTCCCAAGATCATGACCATGCAAGAATCCATCTTGCCAAGCTCAAGTTATTCATTTGTGCCAAAACCACAATGATTTGGACCAATCAGCATCCTGTGAGGAACGACTGGCAGCTGTGAGTGGTTGAAGTTAGCCTGGGATAGACGGATGATTCATCCAATCACCTGCCAAGTATTTTTTGAAAGTGCCTGCCCTTTTTCAAACAGTTTCCAAGGACGACTCCCCAGATGGTTATGTGTTACAACCGTCAGGTTAAATAACACCATCCTGGTCATTAGAAAATCTTCTTAATATGCCAGAGAGAGAGAGGGTGGAGATATATCAATAAAGAGACAAATGAAGGAACGGAGGAAGTGTAAGAGTGAGAGAATATGGTATAACACATCTAATCCATAATGGAAGACTGAGGCTCATCTGTCTGTCAAACACTACACATCTATAATTCAACCAGAGCATGGAGTGAGGGAGCCAGCACACTGCTAACCTCACCCAGCCCAGGGGGCCTGTCCTGGGGGACCAGGGGGACCATCTCCCCCGATCTGGCTCACTCTCATCCATCCTACACACCAACTGTGAATGTCAATGGACCTGTCTGCCTCTGCCTCTGTCACAGTATTGATCTGCCTTCTGTCTCACTGGTTCTTTCTCTCTTCCACACACACACATTCAGACACACACGCGCACCTACAAGACTGTCATTACCATACAACATGTAAAATGGATAACATTCTTTTTTCATTCCATCCTCCCCTCCCTCCTCCCCCTCCTTCCTCCTAAGTGTGTGTATGTTACGAGTGTGTGTGTCTGAGAGAGACAGAAAAGCGTGAGAACAGGACAGTCACTCCCCACACACACTCACACACTCACACACACACACTCAGCTGACACAAACGCTCACATGTACAGTCACTTACCTCAGACACGCACGCGCACACACACATTGGAAGGTCAACAGGCCAAAATATAATCCCACAATCCCATCTGCCTGACACACAAACACACATACACAGCTACACACACCATCCACACACACTGACTCAGAGACCCCTACAACTGGATTAACTGAAGGAAGCTTTTATCTGTCCAACAGGTGTTGAGAGTAAGATTATTACAACCTCATAGGAGAGTAGCAGCTTTGTTTAACTTTCAATCACCTGACCACTGGTATGGAAGAGAGACTGACAGAGAGAGACTGACAGAGAGAGACTGACAGAGAGAGACAGACAGAGAGAGACAGACAGAGAGAGAGAGAGAGACGGGTGGGAGGGAGGGAGTATAGGATAGAGAATGCATTAAAAAGGGAACATTCCCTTTCTTTTTAAGAAGCTTTTTTCTTTGGTTCAGAAATGAAATATTTTCCACAGAAGCCAGTCGCCAGGCAGGACAAAGAGTCTGACGAGAGCGACGTAGCTAGACAGACATGCTAGCTCATCCCCTACACCTCCCCTTCTCCTCATCCCCTCCTCCTCCCCTCCTCCTCATCCTCCCCTCCTCTCCCCTCACATCACTACCGCCTTTTGTCATTCCATTCTTCCAAACTCAATGTGAGGGATGGCTCTGTCTTGATTATTAGCATTCTTTTCTCCTCTCTCCCAGCATCCCTCTGTTCCCATCCTCACCTTCCTCACTCCATTGGTTTTCTCTCCACCTTCTTGCATTGCTATTATCCATGTCACCCTCCCCATCCACTTTCTCTCCTGCCTCTTCTCCCCCCTCTCTCCATTTCTCCTTCCCTCACGACATCTGCAACATGTCACATCCCCGCCTCTCCCTCTCCCTCTTCTCTTTGCTCCCTCCATTCCTCTTGGCGTCACCCTTCTTCTTTCAGCAGATTCTTCAATCATCTCCCCTTCCCTCACCCTCTTCTCTTCTGTGTCCTGTCCTCTATGACCCCCTACATTCCACCTGACAGGGAGGGAGGCAGCATGCCAGCATGCACCCGCTCCTGGGGTACAGCGGCACAGGCCTTGTGGGGGGGGGGGGGGTCATGGAGGTCAGCGGGCCAGGGATGCTCACGTCCCTGGTCACCACAGGCAGCATAATAGCTGTAGTAAGGTCTTTGTTAGTGGAGAATGTAGACCTGTGAAGATGAGCATTGCCAGATTGTGTGTGTGTGTGTGTGTGTTTGTTTGTGAGGAGGAGGAAAGAGAGTAAGTGTATGAGGACAGTGTGTGTGTGTGTGTGTGTGTGTGTGTGTGTGTGTGTGTGTGTGTGTGTGTGTGTGTGTGTGTGTATGTGTGTGTGTGTGTGTGTGTCCAGATAATGGCAGGAGTACCAGCCAGAGTATCATTGGCAACCAGACAGGGAGGCACTTCAGGAACGCCGCTAACCGCTAATTAGCACCACACACCCAGTGGCACTGAGAGGGTTCAGCTGCTGGGACACACACACACCCCTCTCACACAACCCCCCCCCCCTCCCCACCCCCACCCTTTCCCCACACACACAGATGAATTAGAATAGATACACAGCTCCCCATTTTTTGGGGACTTGACAAGGTGTCAAAAGTGTCAAAAGTTTAAAAGACATTGTGGAATGCTGATCCAATGCAGTTGGTGTTTAGTGTGTAGAGCCCTGAGGAGGAGGTACCTGTGACACCGTTTATCACACCCAGCCAGACCGTTCTGTTTCTGCTGCTCCTCCCATCGCACAGCAGCTACATGTGTCTCACGTGTGTGTGTGTGTGTGTGTGTGTGTGTGTGTGTGTGTGTGTGTGTGTGTGTGTGTGTGTGTGTGTGTGTGTGTGTGTGTGTGTGTGTGTGTATGTGTCATCGCTGTGTATTCACCAGTCAGCGAAGTGAAACTTTGTAAACACAAAATACATTTGATAGTAACACAACACTCTGAATCAACACACACACACACCTGGTCTGTATATTTAGACTGACAATCCCAGAAACACCCTTTCCTATATTAAATAATAGTGTTATTATGGTATGGCTAATGTACCCGTCTCCGATGGCAATGCTAACATCCTAATGGGATTAGGCCGGTACATTCTCTTGCTGTCATGGCAACAAAGAGTAACAGCAGCTAAAAAAAGACAACAGAAGCATTAAGGAAAAGAGAGTGAGACAGACAGACAGACACACATACAGACACACAAACAGTGGTTTCAAAAAGCGTCTCTCTTCGCCGATCTTCTGTTACTCACTCTCTTTTCACACCTAGCATGCGTTATGGCATAAACATTATAAATTGTATTAAATTATGATACCTAATGCTGTTTTAGGACCTGCTGAGTTGGCCAAAACTCAGTAACCGACAGAGAGAGAGAGAGAAAGAGAGACAGGCAGAGAGAGAGACAGAGAAAAAGTCCATGTTCAGTTTAGTTTCTCTAGAGGACTGGTCTGGGGTCAGATAACCTAACCTCTCCACTGCAGGCTACAATTAGAGGACCGGTCCAATCACTGACCTCAGGTCAGCCAGCCCTACAACGAAATCTTCACCACTGTAGACCTTCTGTACTTTAGAGGCATAAATTGACTAAAACAGGCAAGAAGAGAGAAGTAAAGCATTTTGTTGTTGTTTAGTTGCCACAATAGTTACCTTGGAGACAGAGACAGATATAGACAGTGTATATGATGAGTGATGTGTGTGTGTGTGTGTGTGCGTGTTCATGAACCAACGCAATTATTTACTTTATTTTGTCTGCTTACTTGGATCACACACGGTAATGCCACCTACACTGAAGAACTTGTGTTTAAACTCCCCAGGAGACTGGTTCTGTGCCACTAACAGTCTTGTTAGTGACACCATGATCATTAGATCGACCTCACACATACACACATACATAGAACTTCAGAACGGACCAACACATGCCCACTCCCAACCCACACACTATTGCCGCTTTTCCACCGCAAATGTAGCACTACTCGACTCGACTCTACTCGATTGGTAGTAAACACGGGTGGTTTTCCACCGCAAATAGTACCGCAAATAGTACTTCCTGGTCGTCGGCGAAAGGGGCGTGACGTAGACCGTGACGTATTTTTGTACGCAACGTAAATAACACCAACGCAACCCACAAGTGGACAGAACCCACATTATAATTTTAGCCATGTTGACGAACTAGTCTTTTGTAAATTATCTGACTTTTAAAAAGCTTGTAGACTGTTGGTGTAATGGACTGTATCTGATAGTAATAAGTATTAGCTGCGGTGCTGTTGCTTTAAGTCGCTCTCGTGACTTTGTCGCACTTTCTGGCCAATCAATGGCCGGCCGTCTGCCGACGTCACCTTTTAGCTCGACTCAGCTCGCTTGGTACCTAGAGCAAGAAGGTACAAAAAAAAGTACCCGCTACCAGGTAGCAGGTACCATGGAACTGCGGTGGAAACGCCAAAAATGCGAGTCGAGTCGAGGCGAGGCGAGCTGATACCATGCGGTGGAAAAGCGCCATATATCATCAATGCTCTTCCATGGAGCTAGAGGTGACTTGGAGACAAAGAAAGAGAGAGAGAGAGAGAGAGAGAGAGAGACAGACAGACAGACAGAGAGAGAGAGAGAGAGAGAGAGAGAGAGAGAGAGAGAGAGAGAGAGAGAGAGAGAGAGAGAGAGAGAGAGAGAGAGAGAGAGAGAGAGAGAGAGAGAGGAAAAAAAAGATTGTTGGCTATGCTATAACCACCAGTATTGACTGAGTAGAGTAAGCTGGTGAGAGTATGTCTGTAGGATATGGATCCGTGCAGCTCAGGGAACTATGGGAACTATCTGCAAGACCTGTATTCCACTGATTCATTGATTCACGGTTAAAAAGAATCGGAATCAACTGGTACAAAGGGAATTGATTGAGTAATTTGGTGGTTAGTCTGAATTTGAATCTGCCTCTGCAGTGTGAGTGAGGGGGTAGAATGGAGAGGGTGAGGTAGAATCAGGTGAGGTAAGGAGAGGGTGAGGCTGGCGGGAGGTAGAATCAGGTGAGGTAAGGAGAGGGTGAGGCTGGGGGAGGTAGAATCAGGTGAGGTAAGGAGAGGGTGAGGCTGGGGGGAGGTAGAATCAGGTGAGGTAAGGAGAGGGTGAGGCTGGGGGGAGGTAGAATCAGGTGAGGTAAGGAGAGGGTGAGGCTGGGGGGAGGTAGAATCAGGTGAGGTAAGGAGAGGGTGAGGCTGGGGGGAGGTAGAATCAGAGACAGGGAGAAGGCAAAAGCCTTTTTGTCTGCCTTAGACTTGCCATTCTGAACAGAGCCATCCTGCCCCACAAGCAGGTCTGTGGCATGGGTATGTGTGTGGTCTGATGTGTATGTCATGTGTGGTGTGTGTGTGTGTGTTTTGGCTCTGAACTGGGACAGGCAGAGATGGGCTGAATGATAATAGATTCTTTATTTAGTGAGGAAACCTAAGCTGTCAGAAGACACACACACACTTGACCCCCCCCCCCTCCCTCCCAACACACACACATTGTTCCTCTCATTTTGGGGTGTCAGACAGAGCATGTCACACCGAGCCCAAGGACAGGGGACAGCTTTTTACATCCTCAAAATAGGCTGTAGGACATTCAGACTGGAGCGCTTGTGTGTGTGTGTGTGTGTGTGTTTGTGTGTGTGGTGTGTGTGTGTGTGTGTGTGTGTGTGTGTGTTTGGTGTGTGTGTGTGTGTGTGTGTGTGTGTGTGTGTGTGTGTGTGTGTGTGTGTGCACGCGCATGTGTGTGTGTGACTACCTGTGTGGGTGTCTGATTTATAGTGGAACAGTCGGTATATTCATTTAATTTTGTTACAGTTGGTTCACGATAAGTTCCCATAATAACTTTTAACCCATTTAATCCCCAATTTTTTTCCAGACATGAAAATATCCAAATCATGTGTCATTAGTAGCTCTTTGAAACAATGAATCATTATTTGTATTCATTTTCAAGGAAAAATACGTGAAAAAAAAAATTATGGTTGGTCACAATTATGACCGGTGGGATTATACATTTTCACAAAATGAGACATGAGGATGGCTATTACTAATTCTATAACCACTCTGAACAAAGTTAAGTAATTGCAAATGCATATATCACTACTAGACACCTGAAAGGCAATGTGTACCAAACATCTTTGTCATAGCTGATACAGTGATCCTCAGGTCAAAGGGCATCCAGGAAGTAAACAGCTCTAGTTTTGTGAAAATTGACACTAAACAAATTAAACTGCAGTTATTTCATTGAGACCATTTATTACCTCAGAGTGTGTTGAAAAAAACATGGCAAAATCCTTCAGCACCGTTTTATTTAAGTACCTTTCTTTTTTTACGGCCACTATTGTGAACGATGGGATTAAACGAGTTTTATGTGTTTGTGTGTGTGTGCTCCAAGAGTTTAGTGTTGAGTTGAGTGTTAAATCCTCATTGTTGGCAAGGCAACACCAGCGTTTTGATTGCATCAGTGTGATTGGAGGAGTGACAGAGTTGGCCTCTAACTTTCCACATTGTGTCAACAGCCTCTGCTGAGGCTTCACTGTGCCTCTCTGTGCTCCACAGTGTATTTCTCCTAGTCAGCCTGACAGAAATGCATGTTCCAGAAGAATCTCTTAAGCTTGTCCCAGGTTTCACAACATTAGTATTCAAACCTAGCTTTCTAATTAATATCCCTTCACAAAGCAGCCAGACTATGTTAATTATCCCTCACTCGTGCCTTCTGGAGGGGTGTGTTTGTGTGTGTGAATGTGTGTGTGCCTGTTTGCATGTGTGTTCTTGAATTGTGTGTACAACACATCAAGATCTACCCAGCATTCACTGGAACGAAGCAGAAGTTCCCTGAGTGCTGCCACAGAAATGCAAAACATCATGCTATGGTCATGGATACAGAGGGAAGACAAGAAGATGGGAGTGGAGGAGGAGCGGAGAGGGAGGTGGAGAGGGCAGGGAGATAAGACCCAAAGACAAACACACCCAGCGCTCAGGTCAGTGCATTAGTTCCAGTTGCTTGCAGTGTTACGGAGCCTTTCCCATGTGTTAACCCTGAGTGTCTCTGCTGCGCTGGGAGCCCAAGACTGAGTCCGTTCCATCAATCTGCCTTCAGCTGGTGGGAAACTGCAATCCACGGAGACCCTGCCAAGAGCCAACATGGCCGCCTCCAGCCCACCCAGTCTGCCTACACAGACTCTGCACTGACAGGGAGCTAAGAGCAGCAGAGTCATGTGACTGTGTGTCCCTCAGGCTTCATCTAAGCTCTTATCACCTTGTTGATCTGGATTGTTAAAGCTTGGTTGTCCAGACAACGCTGTGTGAGAGAGTGTGTGTGTGTGTGTGTGTATGTGGCTCTGCTTAGGGCAAGCTATGAACCGGTCTTACAGTGTAGCTATCATAAGGGTCATCTACCTACCGGTTTGATACGAACCTAACCCACACAAAGAAAACCTTTTACACACGTCACACATGTCTCAGGTTCAAAACCGGTCATAGCCAGTTAGCTTTCTTTCTTTTGATCTTCTTTTAGTTCTTCCCTTTCCCTCCCTCCTCTCTCCTGCCCGTCCTCTGTCCATCTCCAGGAGAGAGAGAGGGGGGGGGGAGAGTTGGAGTGGAAAGGAGTTGTGACTTGGAAGGAAAATCCTTTGCTTTCTCTTATACTGTCCTGCTGGGCAAAACCATTCATCTATGTGTGTATGTGTTTGTGTATTCTTAAACCCATTCATTTATCTGTCAGTCATTTCACACCAAACAAGCAGAACCATCCCCATGCACAAACACACACACACACACACACACACACACACACGTGTGTGAATCACTAACTGGGTCTCGGACAGTGTGTGCTGTGAACTTCCTGTTGGTGGTTGTCACCTGTCACACTCCCACCCTCTCTCAGTGTCCCTCTGCTTGATTGACAAACTATAAAATGCACGCACACACACACGCGCGCGGGCTCTACAGCATCATTCTGTGTTTTATAGCTGGATGTGCTGTAAGACAGAACACTAATCAGACCACGAGCGCTGATGTTGCCAATCAGCATGGACAGATGCTATCAACACTGCCCTAATCTATCAGGAGAAAGACAGAGAGTGGAAGAGATAAAGTGGAGGGGGGAGGACAAGGAAGGGGAATAGAGGAGAGAGAGAGAGAGAGTTAAAGAAATTGTGCCCAAGGGAGAAAACAGCTCAAATACTCAAACTTCGGGCCAACTCACACTCACATACATACACAACCCCATCATAGCATTGCATGTGTACCAGTGATTGTTAGAACCAGTCATCATCCAAGGAGGAATTCAACTGTGGGGTCAGTCTATGTGCTGGAGGGCTTTTCAGGCTCTGACCGTGGACCGATGTGCCTGAGGAAAGTCCCATAGGAGGGGGCAGGCTATTTACTGACAGGCCATTCAAGGCTTACAGAGATAATTTGGACTTGTTATTTTTGGGGGTGGGGGTGGGGTGGGGGTGGGGGGGGTGCTGCTGTCTATTGACAACAACCATTGTGGTCCAGAAAATCTATAGCGAAGGTCTTCTGGTCCTTAAACTGACAACTTTGTGGTCACCACCTGTAGACTGGGGGTTGGACTGTTTTAGATATAAGCATATACAGACACATAGAAACACACACACACACACACACACACACACACACACACACACACACACACACACAGAGGGACAGAAGGAAGGAACTCTAGAGAGAGAGAACCTCCATTAATGGGTGTGTCAGCTGAATCAACAGAAGCTGCCTGTCAATCCCCACATCTCCTGGTTCCCTAGTGTGTGTGTGTGTGTGTGTGTGTGTGTGTGTTTCAGCCATTTAAACCATGAACATCTGTGCTTGGGAGCCCCAGTAGATTCCAGAGTTGTGGAAGGAGCGGAGAGCTGTTTTTCTTCAGTGATCCCAGCACCAGTCTTGTATCGTGTTCCAGAACATCTCCAACATGGAGCACACAGACAGAGGACAAGGAAGGCATGGACCCTCCCTCCATCTTTCCGCTGATGGAATCTTAAAACCAACTATTGTCTTTGTCTACTTAGAGTGTTTCCAAGGCAACAGGTTTGTAAATTTAGATGCTGGGTAATCGTGTGCATCCTTTTTCCATGTAAAGTTCATCCACACTTACTGTACATATTGAGCTACAGATAACACTCTAAAGAGCCATGCACCCTCTACTGCTGAAGATTATGCAACTATTATTGATCTCCACCAATCAGATAACAAATTGGACTTCTTGATCTAGATTCATTTAACCTGTAAACGGGGGTTTACACACACACACACACACACACACACACACACACACACACACACACACACACACACACACACACACACACACACACACACACACACACACACACACATACTCCTGGGTCCATCTTTTAATTTGCCCAGCAAAAAGAATTTCATTAGATAACGGTGAGACAAGCTCCCTATTTTCACATAGACTGCCATCAATCTACCTCAGCACACACACACACATGCACACCCACACACATACTCACACACATGCACACGCCCACACACATGCACACGCCCACACACACACACACACACACACACACACGCCTGTCTGGGGATGCATGCAAATGAGAGCAACCTTTACATAGGCTCTTCTTCCCTTAACACCCTGCCTCACAGATTCCACAGGGGAATACACACACACACACACACAGCTTACCTTTCGTTCACACACTCACACCCAAAGCCTAAAGCATATTGATAGGGAAGTATTGTTGTAAGCTTGTCTCTTGGGACTATACATGTTTGCTGAAGTAGACAAGAACGTAGAATATGTGTGTGAGTATCTGGGCGGAACGTGTGTGTGTGTGTGTTTGTTTCAGGTAGCCATAAGGACTTGGTCAGAACTTTCATATCTAAACTGATACGACCTCTGTGAGAACAGTTTTAACTCCAACCTTGAACCTTGGACTGAAATTCACTGACAGTGAGGTTCTCCTTACTGCAAACACTCCCCATAATTCTGTCAGTGAAGTTGTCCAGGATTGTCTCCAATTAAAAGCCTCCCCCAGTGAAGAAGAGGAGAAGCAGGCAGCTCCCTGGTCACCTCGACTCTGTACTGGGGTCCTGATGATCTGCAGGACCCCATGGGGCATTTCTGTCCTACCCATCTGGCCTCTTAATGATGTCATCTACATTCATAGCCATTGATTGGTTACCGAAATACACCACTGTTAGAACTCATCAGGGGGTCTACCCCTCTCCCCTTCTCCTCCTCTCTTCTTTCTTTAATCTGACAGAACTCTCTAAAGTGTGGGAGGCAGAGTGAACCAGAGAGAGGGGAGGGTAGAGAAAGTGTGAGAAAGAGGGAGAGAGAGGAAGGGAGGAGGAGAGACAGAGGGGAAGTGTCACTTGGGTTTCCTGTTCAAATATTCAGGGCTGATGCTGTACGATGCGTCAGAGAATGGGCCTGTTCTTCTTTAGCCATATGGTGCCTGTTACACACAGTCTCTCACAGACAAACTCATGTGACATACAGTGAGTGTCCTATGGGGTGAGGATCCTATAACTGTGTGTGTGTGTGTGTGTGTGTGTGTGTGTGTGTGTGTGTGTGTGTGTGTGTGTGTATGTATGAGAGAGAGAGCGATGGGCATCTGGAGGTTGGTAATTTATTTATGATGTACACACAAGAGATGTATACGAGAGAGAGAGTGGGAGTTGACATTGAACAGAAACACACTAATACGGGTGGGCAGACTAGAACTTTATAAATTGTATAAATCATAAATTGACACGTACAGATAACCTGGAAGAGAGGAAGAGGTGGAGGAAGAAGAAGGTGACGCAAGCGAGGAGGTGGAAGACCGGAAGACAAGATAAAGACATGAAGTTGAAGACAGGGAACAAACAGATTGGAGAAAGAGAACAGGTGGCCAATAAGAGACAGATACAGAGAGAAAGAGAGACAGAGAGAGAGAGAGAGAGAGAGACAGACAGAGAGATAAAGAGAGGGAGACAGAGAGAGAGAGAGAGAGAGAGAGAGAGAGAGAGAAAGAGAGAAAGACAGACAGACAGACAGAAAGAGAGAGATTTTGTGCCATGCAAAGGCCAGTCTCTGCTCACCTTCAAATATGAATCCATAATAACCTGCTCAGTCCTCCTGACACCAGACTAAACTGTTTCTGCTGTATTCTGTTTAGAGCGCTGCAGAGCTCCTCAAGACACACGGTCAAGCGCACAGAAGCACTCCAGATACTGATGGCTCCATTGCTACATTAGTGTGACATAGTTACGCCATTCTGAGAGGACTGGAACATTAGCATTCTCCACACACACACCCAGGGCGCACACACACACCCAGGGCGCACACACACACCCAGGGCGCACACACACCCAGGACGTACACACACACACCCAGGGCACACACACAGCCAGGGCACACACACACACCACTGACTGGTTCTCGGCTCGCAGCCAGCTGATTGGATGCATAGGTCCTCACCTTCCCCACTGGGGGCCAGTAGATTGGTGCAGTATTGATTCTCCATTACTGACAGCACTCACCCCTCCAGGACAGACACACACACACACACACACACACACACACACACACACACACACACACACACTAGGCTAGAGCCTGCTCTCAGTCTCCAGGACAGATGATGCCCACTAACATCACCTGGCTGGATCTCCAGAAGAGGAAGTCTAGCTCCTCTAACTTTAATCACCTTGGTCATCTGACCACAAGGCATGAATCAGTTCTCACTGCTACCAACAGGGGGCTACTCAACAGATGACTGACAACACACACACACACACAATGCATCTGTGACTGAGTTCCCCTGAGAAGGAGTGTGTCCAATCCAGTTCCTCAATCTAGGTCAACCTCCTATAACTGAGAACTCTCCTCTCCTTTCCCTCTCTCCTCATCTCCCCTCATCCCCTCTTCCACTCTCCTCTCTCCTCCTTTGTAGGGGCCTCCACTCATCTCCTGTCCACTAATCTCTTCGCCCCCTCCCATAAGCACCCCCCACCCCCCCCCCACCCCCTCTTCCTCTCTCTGGGGAGATGTTCACCAGAGCTGACAGATCAGCATAGAGGTGGAGAGTCTGGAAGCTTCTAGCAGATTGATCCTACCTGATTGAGACTGGCAGGCAGACAGGTTGTAAAGAGGGGACAGGGACGGGGGGGGTGACTGTGATAGGAGGGGACACTGACTGAAACACTCACAGATGACAAAGAGATGACACGCTCAGATGACACACACACACATGTAGATGACACATACACCCAACACACGCATGTAGACGACACACACATCTAAGTGTTCAAAGCCATTCATGTTGACCTTTGACCTATATGTGAAAATGTTCAAAGAGCATGAATCAAATATTTCCAGGAAGAAAAACCCAGCAGCAAATATGTGGGTGTGCAAGTCTGTACAAAGTGTTGGGTCTGTATGTGTTTGAGTGTGTGTGTGCGTGTGTGTGTGTGTGTGTGTGTGCGCTCCTACTCAACAGTAAACTGGGTCTGTTCTGTTGGGTATATCTGGGTCTGAGCTCTGTCAGGTCAAAATTAGCCATTCTAATACAGCTGCTCATCTGGAAGACTGAGAGAGGTTCTGTCTGTCTGTCAACCTTAGTGTTAACAAGGGTAAAATAGAGAAAATACAGCGGTTATAGAACACACCTCTAATATAAGACCAGTAATATTCTTGGTATGTAACAGGGGGTTTTAACATGGGTGTATGAGAGACACCAGTTATAACATGGTCATAAGAGCGAGATTGTGTTTGGCTGTGTGGCACTAAAACAGTTGGTGGACCCCAGTCCCAGATGGCCATGAGCACAGCCACGAGCGTGGCATGCCACACACACATGAACACACACTCACATACTAACACACTCATTCTATGGCAAGTGTATACACAAGCGCACACACAGTATGTCCAGGAATGGGGCAGGTCATGACAGAGTGAGTGCCAAGGTGGTGAGTGGCTAGAGAGAGGGAGGAGGAAGAGATGGAGAGAAAGAGAGAGAGAGAAGGAGGGAGGGTAGACAAAGATTGGGAGAAACAGAAAGAGGAATGGAGCTTGAGGAAGAGCGAGAGAGCGAAAGAGAGAAATTAATTTATATATAGAGAGTAGAAGTTTAGAGAAGGGTAGAGTAAATATGATATACCTTTACACCTTTATAAAAAAGGGAGAAAATCTCATATTCATTCATCCTCCATCCTCAAGTCCTCAACATCTCGACGTAACAAGATAGAACCAGACTGAGAGGCCCTCAGCATTCTCATGAGAACCAATTACATCGATGATTAGCGAGGGAACGCCACTCTAATGCCCCTCTCTGGGGATGAGGGGGACTGAAGTGCCTTCCTAGCCGTAGCGTTAGCATCAGGCAAGGCGTTATCCTCTCGCTTTAGCGTAGCCGTAGCATTAGCATCAGCTAATTGGTCTGATGTTTTAGCGTAGCTGAAGCATTAGCATCAGGGTGAGACATTAGCTCGCTGATTTAGCTAGGTAGCTGCTGAATGAGAGCAGGACTGTTGGCCTCTGAGCTATTAGCCTGTTGCTTTATCATGCAGTAGTAGGTCTACTACGTCATGACTTCTTCAGACTGAACACCTTTGGAGGTGGAGGTTCAGAACACTCATGGCTTCTGTCTTGTCTCAAGAGAGGAGAGGAGTCAGGGATGGGTTGTCCGTCTAGCGTAAGAGACAGAGACAGAGAGAGAGGTTTTTCAGAGAGAGAAAGAGAGAGAGAGAGAAACATGGACAATGATCAAAAACATCTTTCACATGTATAGTCATGTAAACTAGTGTAAACCAGACCCTTGGCTCCACTTTCACATTTCCAGTGAACACTCTCCCTTTTCCCAAAACCCTCCTTCCATTCCTCTCCTTAAAAACCTCTCTCCATCTCCTTACCCACCCCCTCCTCTTCTCCATCTCTTTTTTTCTCAGATCACAGCTGGGAGTCACCACTATAAATAACAACAGGACCCTTTCTTCTCCCTTTCTAACAATACTCTTCTAGATAGCAGGCTTCAACTCCCTCCCTCCCTCCCTCCCTCCCTTTCTTATCTTCCTCTATCTTTGCATCCGTTTCTTTCTTGTTCCACCTCTTCTTGTCTCTCTATCTCAAACACACTACTCTCAAGGGTAAGACTATAAAGGAGACCAAAAGGAGAGGAAGAGACAGAGGAGAGAGATGTTTGTATATTTTCCAGACGCTTGTCATTCCAAGGTTGGTGTCTGTCCCCGTGTGTGGCTCTGAAACTGGGCTCCACTCTGATTAAAGAGCTGCACCATCCCTCCACAAACCACATGTACACAGCAGATGTGCTGGGATGTGTAGGCTGTGTGAGTTTACTTTGCCTGTCGGTGTGTGCGTGTGTGTTAGGGGTCTTGTAATATGTATATGCGTGTGTTGGTGTGTGTATGTTTGTGTGTGTTTCATCTAAACACAGAGGCAGGCCAAACATGGTAAACAGAGGGTAAGATATGCATCTGCTCTTTAAAATGTGTGAACCGTACCACACACAGACACACACACACTGACACACACGCAGATACACACACAGAGACACACACACAGGCACAAACAGAGACACACAAATAGGTCCTCGAACAGTGTGAACAGCAGCTTTGTCATGTTGACTGAGTATTGGCAGGTAAGTGTGTGTATGTGGTACTCACATTATTGCGCGTGGTTGGGCTGTGCAAGAAAGGCTAATGAATTAGAAGGATGAGTCCAGAGAGTCTAGAGAGTAAGAAATCTTTCAGACAGAGTCACCTTGGTGGAACATTGCTAAGATGACCAGACAGCGACTAGACACAAACACACGCACATAAACACACACACACACACACCTGATATATTACCAACACTCACCAGACACCAGACCAATTAGACTAATAGGAACACACAGGAGGCTGTGTGTTCCTAGATACACACACTGTCTCACGCAAAAGCATGAAGCTTTCAGTTATTCTCTCTCTTATTCCTCAACCAACTTTGAACAATCTGCTGGAGCAGGTAGTATAGCTACCAGAGAGCTCAGTTCAGGAGAGCAGAGTTCAGGAGAGGAGGGTTCAGGAGAGGAGGGTTCAGGAGAGGAGGGTTCAGGAGAGGAGGGTTCAGGAGAGGAGAGTTCAGGAGAGGAGGGTTCAGGAGAGGAGGGTTCAGGAGAGGAGGGTTCAGGAGAGGAGGGTTCAGGAGAGGAGGGTTCAGGAGAGGAGGGTTCAGGAGAGGAGGGTTCAGGAGAGGAGGGTTCAGGAGAGGAGGGTTCAGGAGAGGAGGGTTCAGGAGAGGAGGGTTCAGGAGAGGAGGGTTCAGGAGAGGAGGGTTCAGGAGAGGAGGGTTCAGGAGAGGAGGGTTCAGGAGAGGAGGGTTCAGGAGAGGAGGGTTCAGGAAAGGAGAGTTCAGGAGAGGAGGGTTCAGGAGAGGAGGGTTCAGGAGAGGAGGGTTCAGGAGAGGAGGGTTCAGGAGAGGAGAGTTCAGGAGAGGAGGGTTCAGGAGAGGAGGGTTCAGGAGAGGAGGGTTCAGGAGAGGAGGGTTCAGGAGAGGAGGGTTCAGGAGAGGAGTTTGACCGGCATTCCTGATCTTGTATTGGGCTGATCAAATGACGTCAGAAAAAGAGAAAGGTGAGGGAGGAGGGATTAAATACTGATGTGAAGAAAAAGGTAATCTTTCTAAAGTTACGCTGTTGAATTCTCGTGTGTGTACAGCAGCTGCCACACGCCCCCCATTGCTGCCAATGTGAGCACACCACACACAGAGACTGAGCCGTATCGCCTTGGCAACCGCCTTGTTGCCAGGTAGCGGCGCTGATCCACAAACTCAGAGCCAGAGATAAAGAGATAGAGAGAAAGAAGGAGAAAAAGTGTGTGAGAAAGAAAGAAACAAATTGAGTTTAAAAGAGATTGAAAGGAGACGGAGAGAAAGAAAGAGTAAACAATACGGTTAATTAGATAGAAAGTTGACAGTTGCAATCGCAGTTAAGAGAGTCATTGAGAGATAGTTGAGAATTGAGAGTTAAGGGATGGATGGAAGGAAGGAAGGGTTAAAGAAAAGAAAATGAGAGATTAGAGGAAGGATGGGGAGATAACAGAGAGAGTGGTGATAATGGAGGGATGGAGTGAAAGAAATGGGGAGGATGGAGGGAGAGAGATGTTGAGTGTGAGGACGTGAGCACAGCAGTGACAGCAGATCTAGATCCTGTCTGATCACAGTAGATATTATTGAGCAGCAAATTGAATTTTACCTAATTTCCTTCCCGCTAGCTACATGAACAGGGGGAGGACGAGAGACAGACAGATGAAGAGATTCATTAAGACCTCTGACGTCTGTCCATCTATCCTTAAATCATCAGTTTGTGTGTGTGTGTGTGTGTGTGTGTGTGTTTGGGAATGGGCGGAGCTTGTGTATGTGTGTGTGTGTCTTGCGTGGGTGTGTGTGAGCTACAGAGGCCATCAGAACAGTGAGAGTTTTGTCATTAATCCAAGCAAGATTTGACATCCCTCCATAGATTACAGCCCAGCTCAATCAGAGGCATTAATCCAGACCAGAAGTGTCCAGTGGGATTCTTCCCTTTCTGATGAGACAGACTGACTCATCAACAGGATGATGCCACTCTGCCTGTGTGAATGGTGCTGGATGCAGTACAGATGCTTGTGGTGAACAATATAAAGAGAGGATTTATAAAAAGAGTGTTGAACCTATGACTTAAGACTGTTGACTTCAGGTTCAAATCTCCCCTGCATGCTGATTTAGATAGAAGACTTGCTGAATATTATTTCTCTATTTCATGTATATATAAACCAGATGTGTCAAGCACATGGCGAGGTATGTTCTGGCCGGGACAGGAACAGGTGGGCTTTGTCAGTGCTTTAGTAAAGAGCCAGACTTATGGGGGGAATAACATTTTGATCATGGTCCAATTTTGTCTCTCTTTTTCTCTCTGTCTCCTTCTGTCTTTTCTCCCCCTATTCTCTCTCTCTCTCTCTCTCTCTCTCTCTCTCTCTCTCTCTCTCTCTCTCTCTCTCTCTCTCTCTCTCTCTCTCTCTCTCTCTCCCTCTAGTCACTTCAGGGCACTTTCTCTCCTGCTCTTTTTCAGAGCTTTCATAACAAAAACATTTAAATCTACACATGAAAAGGAAGTTAGAATATCCCATTCAGCAATAATTGGATTTCCTCAGTTTAACCGAAGTCCTAAATCTCCCCTCTCCTCTAGTGTGTGTGGGTGTGTGTGTGTGTGTGTGTTGTGTGTGTGTGTTTTGTGTGTGTGTTGTGTGTGTGCGTGTGCGTGCGCACATGCGTGTGAGCAAATTTGATCCTATGTAAGCCTCATGCATCAATATCCTAACCAGGCCAATAATAACACTGATGATCCAGCTTTACTCTGCCATGCTGTCTGATCCTTCAGAATTAGCCCCAGCCACATAGACTTAGCAGTTAGCACTTAGCATTCAGGCCCTTGCAATGCAGTTCATGAGCATTGGTCTTAGCTGGAACAGAGTATGAGGGTTAGTGTTAGTGATCACCGAAGGGTCTAACATTACCAGTCTGGTGTTAATGGTTGTTACATAGACATTAAGCTCTTTACATGGATGGAGTGAAGGAGGGAGGGATTCCGAGAAGAAGGATGGAGCAGGGAGGGGTGGATGGGGAAAAGATGAAGGGGGAGGTGTAGGTGAGATCTAGCTGAATCATCTCAATGAGTACATTAACATATGAATGTAATCTCATTTTGTCTCAAGGGAAGGAAGGAGAAAAGGGGGAGTGGAAGAGAGAGGAAACGAGGGAGAGGAGGCTGGTTGAATAATGTGGAAGAAAAGTTTAGGGAGGGAGGAAAAGCTAGGTGGTCTTGTTGGGGTGGTCTTCCTGTTCTCTCGCTCAGGGGGAGGAAGGCTGGGAGAAAGTATTATGGGATAGATTACATCTTGTATTAGTCTTGTATCTCTACTCACATCAGGACAGTGTGGAGAAGCAGAGAGAGAGACAGACAGGGAGAGAGAGAGAGAGAGAGAGAGAGAGAGAGAGGGGGGAGAGAGACAGACAGGGAGAGGGAGAGGGAGAGAGGGAGAGAGAGAGAGAGAGAGAGAGAGAGAGAGAGAGAGAGAGAGAGAGAGAGAGAGAGAGAGAGAGAGAGAGAGAGAGAGAGAGAGAGAGAGAGAGAGAGAGAGAGAGAGGGAGAGAGAGAGAGAGAGAGAGAGAGAGAGAGAGAGAGAGAGAGAGAGAGAGAGAGAGAGAGAGAGAGAGAGAGAGAGAAAGCGCACAGGATGGAGGAGGAAGAAATAAACATCCTTATATGGAAGTTTGTATGGCCCGAGTTGCCTGGCAACCTAAAAGTTTGCACTAGAACTCTGAGTTATAATCTTACTAAGATGTTAGAGTCTCTAATGACTATCTATCCATCCATTCAGACTGACAAACCTTTAGAAGGCATTTGGTTGTAACTGGAGGAGAACAGACTGTTTTCAACGATCCCAGATTCACACTTACAGGATGGCAATGCCTTCTTTTGGTCTGTGATCAGTCTTCCTGTCACTCTATATGGAGTCTAGCTCTCATTCTGCAGATCAAACACACACATGCTATAGTCATGCCCACATCTGCACTCACCATGAGTCAGACAGGAGTGGAAAGTAACATTCTCCTCTTCTCCGTCACCTCTCTCCTCCCCCCCTTCTTCTTCGCCTTTCTACTCCCCCCTTCTCCCTCTCCTCTCTCCTTCCCCCTTCCACCTCACCTCTCCCCCTCCTCCCCCCCCCTCCTCTCTCTTCCCCCTCCATCTCTGCTGCTTAGTCCCCCCCTTGTCCCTCTCTTTCTCTCCCCTCTCTTTGGAACATCAAAGCTCTCATTATGGGGTATGTGAGAGGGTGCGCTAATAGGAATGGTTAGCATGTGTAGCTCTACACTGCTGTGTGTGTGTGTGTGTGTTTCTGTCTTGACTATTGAAACAGGATCCTGTGTTGTTGATGTGCCTCCAGACAGGAATCACGCAAGGTGGTAATGACCTTGTTACATATTCACGCATACAATTACCACACAGCCAATTAGACGCTGGCCGTGCTGCTAAACGCAGGGGGCAGTCACTCAACCCCCAACCTCCCCCCCCCACACCCCCCCACACACACACACCCCTCCACACACACACACACACACTCTTTCAATACCTCTCCCTCCTTTTCTCTATTGCTGCACTCATTCTTTTTCTAATTCACCACTTAGATTTTTTCTCAATTTCCGTGTCTAGTGTGTGTGTCTGTGTGTGTACGTGTGTGTTTGTGTATTCATCAAATACTAAAATAGCAGTTCAGATCTTACGCCTGGCTTAAGTCTGGCTTTTAGATCAAGAGAATTCAGTTAAACACCGCAAGGTGTGTGTGTGGGTGTGTGTGTGTGTGTGTGTGTGTGTGTGTGTGTGTGTGTGTGTGTGTGTGTGTGTGTGTGTGTGTGTGTGTGTGAGAGAGAGAGTTTACGAGTGTGTGTGTGTGACTGGTATGTCATCCAGAATGTGTGTGTCTTAGTGTCCAGGTCCCCTAAGTGCTCTTGGCCAGTGGGACTGCAGCAGACCGCCTTGTGCCTCCATCAGCACTAAGGGCTGATTAAAGTCTTCAGAATGCTGTCCCTGCCTCTAACCCACTCTATCTCCCCCTGCCTCTAACCCACTCTATCTCCCCCTGCCTCTAACCCACTCTATCTCCCCCTGCCTCTAACCCACTCTATCTCCCCCTGCCCTCTAAACCCCACTCTATCTCCCCTGCCTCTAACCTTCTCTGTCTCCCCCTGCCTCTAACCCACTCTATCTCCCCCTGCCTCTAACCTACTCAACCTCCCTCTGCCTCTAACCTACTTTACCTCCCCCTGCCTCTAATACACTCTACCTCCCCTGCCTCTAACCCACTCTACCCGCCCCTGCCTCTAACCCACTCTACCTCCCCCTGCCTCTAACCCCACTCTACCGCCTCTGCCTCTAACCCACTCTACCTCCCCTGCCTCTAACCCACTCTACCGCCCCCTGCCTCTAACCCACTCTACCGCCCCCCTGCCTCTAACCCACTCTACCGCCCCCTGCCTCTAACCCACTCTACCTCCCCCTGCCTGTCTCTACTTCACTCCATATACCCACATTGCATCATTCTCAGCACCAAAGTCTAGGAGGAATCAAACTCCCCTTTTCACGTCTCTCCATCACTTCCTCCCTCCCTCCCTCCCTCCTACATTCCTTCAATTTCTCCTTTCATTCCTTCCAACCATTCCTCCCACCTTGTGATCCCTCCAACCCTCCCTTCCTCCATCCTTCTGCTGGCATCCAGGAAGTCCTCAGAATCTGCTCGGTTGCTTTATAATTCATACTGCAGTCACATGCTCTATTAGTCCGCCATCGCTACAGCAACCAGACTGCAGTGGTGAATCATGGGAAACTGGGCCACGTCCCAGGAGTCTTCTGTACTGTCACAAACGACACACACATATACATGTACACACACAGATGCATGCACACACAGACACAACAAACACACACAAACATGCTTATCAACGTATGTAACAGACACACACACAACACCTATATCAGAAGATGGACTTTCATTAAAAAAAGAGAAATATGGAGAGAAGGAGAGAGAGACAGAGAGTGAGAGAGAGGGAGACAGGGAGAAGAGAGACAGAGAGTGAGAGAGAGAGACAGAGAGAGGGAGACAGAGACAGAGAGAGAGAGAGACAGAGAGAGGGAGAGAGAGAGAGAGAGAGAGAGAGAGAGAGAGAGAGGGAGACAGAGACAGAGAGAGAGAGACAGAGAGAGGGAGAGAGAGAGAGAGAGAGAGACAGACAGACAGACAGACAGACAGACAGACAGACAGACAGACAGAGAAGAGCAGATTGAGCACTCGAAAGAAAGTCATGTCCTCATTCGAGCTATGTCCACTCCAAAATGTGTGTCTGTGTGTGTCTTTGCGTGTGTGCAGTACAGTCAGCCAATCATCTCAGGTATGGATGGTGCAGTGTAGGTAACAGCAGCTCATGTAGAGTGACAGGGCTAACACACACACCGTTCTGGATGAGGAAAATACAGTGTTTGTGTGTGTGTGTGTTTTTGTGTTGCATATGAAATATAGACCGATGTAAAGATCACTTTGCTGTGTGGTACAACCCAGTCTGCTATATTATTTATCTTATTCTTCACTGGCAGAAATATCTCACACACACACACACACACACACACACACACACACACACACACACACACACACACATGGAGATGAAGACACACACACACAAACACACACACACACTGATCCGTCCTCTCAGCTTGAATCAAGCAGGCTCAGTAGAGAAGCAGCAAAGGGGAGAAACACAGGAAGGTGAGAAGAGTCACACACACACACACACCGAGACACACACCGAGACACACACACACACAGACACACATAGACACACATAGAGACACAGACACACACAGAGACAAACACACACAGACACACACACACGCACACACATATACACATACAAACACATACAGACAGACCTGCAGACAGATGTTATATCTATAGAAGGGAGAGGTGAGAGGTTGATAACCTGGCCTCTCCCCTGACTAACCCCCCACCCCCTGCACCTACCCCCCACCCCCACCCCCCACCCCCCCGCTTCGTTCCCCTAACCCTGCTTCAACATCAAACACATATGCAGCCACACATGCTCTGGGATGTATGCACACGGACAAACACACCCACAAACACACACACACAGGCACACACACCTTAAGCCTGTCACATGCAGCGAGCAGGCTCATCTGTTGCTATGGGAACGGGCCTTTTGATGATGCACAGACACAGGCAGTCCGCACACACACACACACACACACCAAACAGGAACATAGCAACTTATAGCTTCCACACTTAATTGTTGTAACAAAGTAGTGTAGTATGCAGTCCCCAGACTCACACACACACACAGTCACTGCATGCTGAATATCAATACTAATTCATGGGGGAGATTTCAGGACAGATTTTCAAATGTCAGTAAATATCAGAGAAAGATGACAGTATTCTCCACAGACTGTGTGTGTACTGGTACTGAGGAGGAGGGAGGGAGGGAGGGAGGGAGGGAGGGAGGGAGGGAGGGAGGGAGGGAGGGAGGGAGGGAGGGAGGGAGGGAGGGAGGGAGGGAGGGGAGGGAGGGAGGGAGGGAGGGAGGGAGGGAGGGAGGGAGGGAGGGAGGGAGGGAGGGAATGAGTGACAACATGGAGGGACTAGGACAGAAGGTAGAAGAGAAGGGAGGCTTTCTGGGGGAGGGACTGGGAGTGTTCTCCATAGAGTTCATACAGGGAGTCTTGACATTATCCATCATTCTGATTCTGATGATCAGACAATGTGGAACACGCATGCTCCCATCACATGGTTGCCGTAATGTGTGTGATGATGGTGACATCACTAGGCCAAAGGGCCTAATGACTGATCAAATATTTGCATTGGTAAGGACAGACAGATGGACCCACACTAATACACACTAAAACACACTAACACACACACACTTGTTGAGCACCCTGCTGTGCTTTAAAGCCCGCCTCATTGTTGCCATGGCGGCACTGTTTGCAGGGAAATAGCCAGTGTGTGCGAGTGTGTGTGCATCCAGTGTCTGTGTGTGAGTGTGTGCTGTAGGTGGCAGCTAAGCTGTGTCCTCATTAGGCTCAAATCAGGGCTTCCTGGTCCGTGGACATAACAACCTTGACAGACCACACACATGCTGTGTGCACGCAGACACACAAAACACACACACTGAGTTTATACCACACAACTGAGAACACCAGAAAATACACACACACATATCTTATGTAAAAGCATCATTAGCTGTACTGCTATGTTCAGTCTTATGTAAAGCTATCATTAGCACAAGTTGTCCCCAACACTATAGAGTTAGCTTGAAGGACTCAGTGTTATGTAAAGCTATCAATGGCACAAGCTAGTCCCCAACACTGTAGAGTTAGCTTGGAAGACTTATGTAAACTATCATTATCGCGTGCCATGCTAGCCTCTGCCCCTAGGGCATATCACTACTGTAATACTAGCAGGTTGAGCTAATGGTGTCTGTGTGTGTCTGTGTGTCTGTATGTGTCTGGGTGTGTCTGTGTGTGTCTGTGTGTGGTCTGTGTGTCTGTATGTGTCTGTGTGTGTCTGTGTGTGTCTGTGTGTGTCTGTGTGTGTCTGGGTGTGTCTGTGTGTGTCTGTGTGTCTGTATGTGTCTGTGTGTGTCTGTGTGTGTCTGTGTGTGTCTGGGTGTGTCTGTGTGTGTCTGTGTGTGTCTGTGTGTGTCTGTGTGTGTCTGGGTGTGTCTGTGTGTGTCTGGGTGTGTCTGTGTGTGTCTGTGTGTGTCTGGGTGTGTCTGTGTGTGTCTGGGTGTGTCTGTGTGTGTGGTACCCGGTTTCACTGTGCCTCTAAATACATGAACAGAAGAATACTGTTAAGATTAGCTACCACTGATGCCTGTTCCTTTCTCTGTGCGCTATATTCCATTCCTCTGAATAAGTGGCTGCTAAAGAGGGTTTTGAGTGTGTAAGTGGCTGTTAATTCACCAAATGTAATACATAAATTGACTGGAGCACTGAGAGATTTTCAAATGCGAAAACAACGTCTCGTATACCATGAACACATGCTTCTGTGTGCAGACTGAACGCTGCTGCGTCCTGCAAGTGTTCAGCTGTGGATGCTGGACGTTCCAACACCAATCAGACCTCAGGACTGTAAACATTGACACAGCTATAGGCCTGAGATCAAACCATGGAGCCAGAGATCTGCATGTGTGTGTGTGTGTGTGGTGTGTGTGTGTGTCCCCTACCTATAGCCACACACACACACGTCACGCTGAGAGCTTGGTTCTGTATGTGGGTCACACTGATGTGGAGACAGACAGTTTTAGCTCTGTAAAAATACCCAGCCATCCCCACAGAGCACTGAAGGGAGATAGGCCTGGGGACCCAATCAGAACACACACACACACAAGTTTGTTACTCGCAGAAAGTTGTCTAATGTCCAGCTAAACGGTAGTCACAAACTGAGTGTAGAGCCTGTCTCACAAACACACACACACTGTTCACACACTCACTCCAGTCCGTGGGAAGTTTCTTCTCTGTTGATTTACAGCGTTCTCATTTCCCTCCCAGTCAGAATGACGATCCGTCCTCTTTCTGGACTGTTCTGTGGTCAGCGTCTGTGTGTGACCTCTTCAAGGTCATGTATGACAGCCAGAAGCTAGAATTATACCCAGGCACCCTGGGGTCAAACACACATTCACTGACCCCACAGAAAAGTCCAGAAGGAAGACGGATCTTCAGTCATGTAAATCTAAATCAAATGTTAATACATGAATCCCACCTCTCTCAGTCTCTCTGAACCAGCCAGCAGGACTTTCTGTCTTTTCTGACACACAACCTGGTAGAACAGAGGAGCAACATGATCACTTGTCCCTTGTCCCTGGGATGTAGTCCAGACTACATCCTCCATAGCAGCAGTCTTTCAGGAGGAACCTTCTGTTGTCGCTCTGAAAAGGGGTCCCCCCTGAAACGAAAAACTAGCGGTTGTACTCTGTGTGCTGATGCTCTTCATAGGTGTAGGTGATAAAACAACAGTGAGAGAGATGAAGAGAGAGGAGACAGATAGAGAGAGAGAGCTCCAGGATGAGAGCTCCCTCTCTCTCACTCCCTCCTCTCTCACTTCTGTTTATTTCTCTCTCATTCTCTATCTCTCTCTCTCTCTCTCTCTCTCTCTCTCTCTCTCTCTCTCACACACACACACACACACACACACACACACTCTGAATATCTCTCCCTTCTTTCCCCTTCACTGTTGCCCCCCCCTTCTCCCTCTCTTCAGACCAGTCCCTCTCTCTGTTCTCACAGGTCTCTATAAATACCTCTGTTTACATGTGTCCTCTAGATGTCCTGTCACAGTGGTATGAACGTCTGCTGTCCACACTACCAGGGAGAGAGACATGGGAGAGAGACCAGGGAAAGGACCAGGAGAGAGACCAGGGAGAGAGACCAGAGAAACACCAGCCACACAACTAGCTGAAACCAACCCAGCTAGCATGGCACCATCTAGCACACAATCAGCTAGCACGTCAAGCCTTCCGCCGTTAGAAACTATCAGTGAGCACTGATCTCATCTCAGTTTCCAACCCCACTGGTCTGTCCAACGTTAGAGGAGGACGAGGGATGGAGCTGGAACCGTGACAAACACGCTAGCTCACTCCCAGTGTACAGTACAGTCGTGCCAAGGACGTTGCTTCTGGATGGATGCCTTCCGAGTGAAGGGTCCGAGGCAAAGAGGATGGGAAGGGTGAGATGGAGAGAATGAATCGGGGCGATGGATGGATGGATGGATGGAGGGGTGGAAGGGTGGGGATGGGGCATTCGTGTTTAGGGCTGACAAATACTGCTCCTAGTTCTGCCTCCTACTCTTCTCCCATTCCCTCTTCTCCCCATTCCTATTCACTTCTCTGATACACCAGACGTAAACATATTGGAAAGAGGAGACAGAGAAGAGAGGAAGTCTGTGAGAGAGCGGGAGAGAGAGAGAGAGAAAGAGAGAGAAAAGGCGAGAGGAGAGCAACAGAGATAGAGACGGAAAGAGGGGATAATAGAAAAGAAGAAAAAGAATGAAGAAGTGGAGGTGGTGGTTCAGGGTGTGTGTGTGTGGAAAACTCTCTTGCTTTATCACCAGAATGGGGCTATTAAAAAGAGAGGGAGCGAGAAAGAGAGGGAGGAGGAGAGAGGGAGGGAAAAAGTCAGTATTACGTGGTGCCTCGGCTGCCATGTTTTAAAGACTGCATCATTTTGGTTTATAGGCAGAGAAGGGGGAGGAGCAGGGGGGAGGAGCAGGGGGGAGGAGGTGAGGAGGTACGGAGAGCAGAGAGACAGGGGGGAGGGAGGAAAATGTGAAGGTATGCGTTTCGATGCACCTCTTACATGGTGTAACTACCTTGCACATGCATCTCACTCCTCCAATCCTTCCTCCTCCTCCTCATTGTCGTTCCGCACCCCTCCTCCCCTCCTCTCACCCTCCTCCTGTCCTCTCCTCCTTCTGCAGGTTACCAGATCATAAAGAGGAACCCCACATTCCTCTGCACCTATAAATTAGCAAAACCTAGCAACAGACAGCAAGCAACGTTCGCTGTGGCAACGGCTAGTCAGGATCACTTCCTGGACTTGAACTGTCTAGGTGGGACGGTACATCATAGATGACACAGTCCTCCAGCACTCATATGAGCTCCTGTTTATGTCATATGCCAAGGAACACACGTAAACACAGGCACACACACATAAACACACCTCAACAGTGACCCAGATCAATCCACCTCGGGAGGCTAAGAGGCTAATGCTAGCTAGGTCATCCATCAGCTCCAGTCATTGTGACCTTTGCTGTAAGCATTCAGAACCTGGAGGTGAGATCTCATCTGAAGTCATGAAGACTCTGCCTGGTTCCTTTGCTGTCAGAGTGGAGACACACACACACACACAGGCACAAAAACGCACTCACACACACACATACATCTGTGCTTCTTCAGACGGGGAGATAGGTGTGTGTATGATGAGTGAGAAGGGGCCATTACCTCCTAAAGAGTGATTCATTCACTGAGCCAAGGAGCACTTGTTTTGTCTCACTCCGTGCTGGGGCCAACTCTGGGCTAGGCTGGGCTAATTCATCTATTTGTCCTCAGGGTGTGTGAGTGAGAGGCCCTGTCACCTCCCAATGCAACACACACTCCTCAGCTCCCAAACAGACAAACCCCTGCCATTCTGAGCACTAACAAAACCTATCACTCTAATCACTTTCAACTGTATGTGTGCGTGTTGTGTGTGTGTGTAGTTTGGGGGGTGGTGGGGGGGTTGGGGGGGTTGGGGTGGAACTGAGTGCTTCCAGCTCTGAGGAAGGCTTATCCTGGTGCACCTCGTGTGTCCTATGTGAATGGCAGTGTGCAGCACACACAGAGGATCAGAGGGGAAACAAGGAGCTGGCAGCTTGGTTCTTCTCATGACTCTGTAACCAAGGAGAAGCATCACTAGGGCTTAATATCCATGACAACCTCTCCTGCTCGCAGGCTTGCTGGATGGCGTTGTCAAGGAGACCAAGAGGCGGCATGGTGTTGAAACACAAACTGCTCCCCGCAAAAAACGAATGGTGGAACAGGTTAGTGTGTGTGTGTGTGTGTGTGTATGCATGCATTTGGTGTGTATGTTCTAAGGTGTAACAGATGGAGGTTCAAACAGACAGTGACCATGCATGACGAGTTATCGACCCCAGAGTAATCATTCTGTAACCAGTCCAGTACAGAGGAGACAGGGGGGGGGGGAGGTAGTGTTAGAGATGGAGGACAAAGTGTTCGAAGATGCATGTGTGTTTGCATGTGTGTCCTGGTTATATGAGGGCTGAGCTGATTATATGTGGGAGGTGTGGGGGGGGGCGAGGGGCGGGGCTTCTACTGTACTTCCTGTCTGGGGGATGTTTCATGTGTCATACTCAATTACGACCCAGCTGTGACTGCTCAGGCTAAATTGAAAACACACCCGCATGTGTGTGTGTGTGTGTGTGTGTGTGTGTGTTATATGAGTGTGTGTTTGAGAGGGAGATCAGAGAGGCTGAGGTGGGGTATAAGTGGGTCTCGTTACAGTAAGTTAAAAGGAAGGAGGGCGCTCTCACACACACACACACACACACACACACACACACACACACACACACACACACACACACACACACACAACACAGCCTTGATGTCCTACGAAGCTTTCTTCAGCTGGAGATCATCAGGTTCTGTCGCAACAAAGATGGAGGGGATGTCATTACAGCAACACACACCCTCTCACACACACACAAGGAGGTCACACACAGACACACACACCAAAATCCCCACCCCCATACACACACTCGCAAGCTAATCATACACACATACACACACAAACACACACACTAATCAGCACCAGTTTTTATGATGTTTCATTCTGTGACATATGTACTTCAGGGGGCAGAAAAATACCATTAGGGTTGTGTTACAGCTGAGTGATAGATCTGATATGGAGTGGAGGGGTGGAATGGGGGGATGGTATAGAGAGGGAGAGAGGGGTGGAGAAAGAGAGAAAAATAATAAAAGGAGCAAGAAACAGAGTTTATTAGGGAGGGAGAGGAAGAGAGGGAGAGAGGAAGTGATTAGGACGAAGGAGAGTTAGAGAGAGAGGGAGAAAGTGACCAGGACAAAGAGAAGTGATGAGGATTATAATAGGAGTTGTAACCCTTCCCTGCACAGGACTGCAATCATTTTCCATGTTCTCATAGTAGACTAGATGGAAAAGAACATAGTGTGTGTGTGGTGTGTGTGTGTGTGTGTGTGTGTGTGTGTGTGTGTGTGTGTGTCAGCGCACATGGTTGTGTGTGTTGTGTATGTTCTAAGGTGTAACAGATGAAGGTTCAAACAGGCAGTGACCAGCGCATGACGAGTTATCGACCCCAGAGTAATCATTCTGTAACCAGTCCAGTACAGAGGAGACAGGGGGGGAGGAGGGGGGAGAGAAAGTGGGAGACAGAGGGGGAGAGAACAAGACAGTACGGGAGAGAAAAAGTAAAGGAAAGAAGGGCAGAGAGGAGGAACAGGGAGAGGAGTGGAGGGAGGAGGAACATGGAGGAGAAAGAGTTTGACAGACAGGCTTTATCTAGCCTCAGAGGAGAACTGTCCACACCTTTAATAGAGCTAGACACCAGCAGACTGACAAACATCTTCACTGGCACACACTCAGACACAACTTACAGACAAGGACACACACACACACTCACTTATAGGCAAGGACACACACATACACGCATACCCACACACAATCTTACAGAAGAGTACACACAACATTTAAAAGAGAGCACAGTCAGCTTTGATAAAGCTGAAGAGAGAGACAGGAAGGGCTGCTGATGAACAGGAAGTCAGGCAGCTGAAAGACCAAAAGCACTTCTTGTTCTGACGTATCATCTTATCTATTGATCCTGTATCGGGGATATTTCCTGGTCCAGTTACAGCGACAACAGTTTCTGGTTTCCTTAATGTGTCTCTTATATTACCAGGATTCTGCTGACCATCCATCCCATAATAACCCTATGAAACGCAAACCCACTTAACAGTTTCAAATTGAAAATGAAAGTCATGCCTAATTCATCGCATCCAGTTGAAAGGTTTGTTTTGGTTAGAATTACATTACTGACCAATCAGACTGTCCGAGACTCAAACGGACCAATCAAAGGAAAATGCCACTTTCTTCTCCATGCCTCTGTTTAGACATTTGTTACACAATCACATATAAAGAAACCACAGAATGCAGCAATGCATTTAGCTGAGCAGTCAACCAGCAAATAAAAACAGCATCATTTCATTCATCCATTCACCCAACCAGCCCCCAAAGTCAATTCACCAATCAACTAAGCAATCAATCACCAAACCAATCAATGAACTCAACCACAACCAGACCATAAATCGTCAAATCAACCAAACACTGAATCAATCAACCATTCACCGAACTAATGAACCAATCAATGGCTCCATGCGTGCGTCCATCAGAAGAGCTCACCAGGTTGGAGTTGGTGGCGTTGGAGTCGTCCTCAGGGAAGGGGATGTAGACAGCCAGGGGCCACACAGTTAGCAAAGATGGTCATCAGAATGATGATCTCAAACGGTCTGGGAGACGAGGGGTTAAGGATGCAAACACATGGCAGCGTGGACAATGTCATGAAGGGGGGGGGGGGGGGGGGGGGGGGGGCAGGAGTGGGCAAGTCTGAGAAACAACAGAGCAATAAGAAAGAGGTATGAGACAGACAGGGAAAGACAGAGAGAGAGAGAGAGAGAGAGAGAGAGAGAGAGAGAGAGAGAGAGAGAGAGAGAGAGAAAAAAGAGAATGACAGAAAATAGAGTGAGAGAGGGTAAAACGAAAGGGTGAGACAGATCATTCCTACTCGCAAAATGTGAATTTTAATGGCATATTTTTGATATCATTGATATTTTCTACTAGTATTACTGACGGCAGCATGGAAGTTTCTGTAAAAGTGAGTAAAGAGATAGTTAGAAGTCCCTCCCCCTTCCAGGATTAGGCCGTGCCCTAATATGGGCGTTGAGAGCGCGAGGCTGTCGCGTGGTGTGGGAGGCGACAGGAAGCAAGGGGGGAGGAGGGGGGAGATACGGGTGTACTTTATATGGGACAGTCCTTGAGAGGGGTCTGACCTCATTAGAACTGGACTCTCTCTCTCCTCCCTCCCTTGTTCTATCTCTCCATCTCTCTAGTTTTCCCAGCGGAGCAGTGGAGTCAGACTAGAGTCTGAGAGGAATCTGGCTTTCATCACCGCAAGTCCCGTCCATTGCTCGCCTTCCTCCCATTCCACTCATCCCTCTTTCAAAATCTCCTGTTTTCCTTCCATTCCTCTCCATTCCCCATTCTCTCTCTCTCTCTCTCTCTCTCTCTCTCTCTCTCTCTCTCTCTCTCTCTCTCTCTTTCCTGTTCCTGTATCTCCCTGTCACCATAAATAGGACAAAGATACTATCTTTAGACATGGCATTGGTGATTGATCGCTCTTGTCTGGCTCAAAAGCAACCAAAAGTCCTTTCCTCAAACCCTCAGTAAGCTAGCCTGGTCCACCTGACATACCTGTGAAACTGAATAGACGAAGGCAGGGTGGGGGGGTCGCAGGGAGGGGCCGGAGTGAGGAAGGACAGGGCTGGGCTAGAGGCACACTCCTCAGGTGGAGAGGCTAACAGGTTGGAGCAGTAATAACACTGCTACAGGCAGCAGTACTGCACTTAACACTGAGACCACTGAACACTGCAATTACCTGCCCCCTTAGAGGGACTGGGACACCCTCCTGTCATACAGATGAGGGCGTGTGTGTGTGTGGTGTTTTTGTGTACGGTATGTGGCTGTATGTAACGTGTGTGTGTGTGGGGGGGCTTATATATGTGTGCGGTTGTGTGTGTGTGTGAGTGAAAGGTGACAGGCAGGCTGTATAATCAGTCATGGGAGAGGATGAGTAGCTATAATCACCATCTTGGCACCACGGTGAATGTGCTAGGAGAGGTCAAGGGTCAGGGTTACACTTGATTGAGTGTGTGTGTGTGTGTGTGTGTGTGTGTGTGTGTGTACCAGCCCAGGGGAGAGCTCAGACAGGCCCAGTCAACCTGTTGAGAGCAGCAGTTGGCATGGTAACAGGGGCAGGAAGAGGAGACAAGATGTGGGTCTGGTCTCTCTGGAGACGGAACACAGCAGTGGGGGCTTGATGAACACACACACACACTTACCCACACACAGAGACAGTCCACACACACACACACACACTCACGGCAGGCAGACTGGCGCTGTTGAAGTGGTCTAACAAGTACAGGTCATCCTTTTAGAGGAGACACCAGTTAGAGGACAGGCAAGGGGAGACCAGGGGTGGGAAGGGTGAGACCAGTAAGAAGAGAAGAGTCAGACCAGTCAGATTAAGATAGAGAGAGAGAGAGAGAGAGAGAGAGAGCGAGAGAGAGAGAGAGAGAGAGAGATAGAGAGAGAGAGAGAGAAAGAGACAGAGAGAGAGAGAGACAGAGAGACAGAGAGAGAGAGATAAAGAGAGGGAGACAGACAGAGAGAGAGAGGAGAGAGAGAGAGAGAGAGAGAGAGAGAGAGAGAAAAAAGTTTAAAAAAAAGTTCTATTCCCACACTCCTCTCTTTCTAAATCCGTCTCTGACATGAGACCCAGCCTCTTTTCTTCCCCCTCCCCTACACCCTGCCCTCCCTCCCTCCCTCCCTCCCTCCCTCCCTCCCTCCCTCCCTCCCTCCCTCCCTCCCTCCCTCCCTAACTGCCTCCGCTCTCTCTCTCTCTCATCCCTCCCTCCTTCAACATCTCTCACTCTCCTTCCACACTCCCTCCTTACCCTCTCAGTAACCCCTACATCGTTTGCTCACTATCTCTCTCTCTCCCAGCCCCCTCATCACACTCCCCCCTCCCTTGTGTCTTTTCATACGAGGACTGATGGTTCAGGGTGATGGGTGGCATTTCTCTCATCAATATGACATCACATCACATGGGAGGGGTTAATCATAGCAGCTAATTAGCCATTATCAGCACCGAGGCTGTGAATTGGCAGACGGCCCCTCAGAGCCAATAATCAATCAGTTTCACTATCTCCAGATTGGCAGTGGGACAGGCAGGCAGCACGGTAGGATGCTCTTTCACTCTCTCCCTCTCCTTCCTCCTCTTTTGCTCGATCGTCCTATCGCTCTTCCTCGCTCACGCTCCCTCGCTCCTCCTCTTCCTCCTAACCACTCGTTTTTCTCCACCCCCAGGTGAACCTCCTCTTGATTTTCCTATATGAGAGACACAGCTCTCTCTATCTTTATCAAGACGAGGCTGATAAGCTAACCACAAGAGAACAATGTCCCCCTGTGTGTGTGTGTGTGACTGTGTGACTGTGTGTGACTGTGTGTGTGACTGTGTGTGTGACTGTGTGTGACTGTGTGTGTGACTGTGTGTGGTAACTGTGTGTGTGATTGAGTGTGTGACTGTGTGTAACCCCAGCGCTCAACCCAAGGATACTTCCACTCCACGATGCTGATGCAGGCCCTGCGTATGGGGTTCTTCAGGGTGAGGCAGAGCAGGGCCCTGGGCGGCCTGGTGGCTGCTGTGGTGGTCTGCTTCTTGGGCTTGGTGTAGTGCTGCCTCTTCCTCTGGGTGGAGCTGACGGTGGAGATGGGGGCTCCCGCATTCCCCATCGCCTTGGCCTGCCGCGCCGCATCGATGGCAGCCTGCCAGGTGAGCGCTGCACCCGGCGTGGCCATGTGCTCCGGGGCCAGCCCCACCACGCCTCCGACCCCACCCACAACCCCCCCGCCGACCCCCCCATGGTCGCTGTGCTCATTCAGGCTGGCCGCCATCACGGGGGGAGGCGGCAGCGCTGGGGGGGAGTAGTCGGAGCCTGGAGGGGGAGAAAGGGGGGAGGGAGAAAGAGAGAGAAACGTGATTGGTTACGTACATCAAGCTGTTGGGATCCCATTGGGCAGCGAAAGGAATTCCTGGTCACGTCTTATTGGCTGCCCATCCTGAAGTGATCATCCATCCCAACCAATCAAGATTTGTTTGTACATATTGCCAGAACTGATGTACATTGAGAGAAGGGAGGGAGGACAGAGTGAGAGAAAGAGAGAGCAGCAGTAGAACACATTCTGTGGCCTGGCCTTTAATCCCTGTCATTCAAATCAAAATCAAATCAACATTTATTTGTATAGCCCTTTTTACAAGCAATGTCACAGAGGGCTTCACATATGCCCCTAGAACCGCCCCTCAACCAACCTAAACCCTCAAGGAAGACAAGGAAAAACTCCCAGAAAAACTCACTAGGTAGAAAAAATGGAAGAAAAAAAAAATGATGTCTAATGATGACATGTCAATCTATGAACCCCTCAATCCAGACCAGGGATTAATCAGGGCGGCATGCATGAAGGAGCAAGAGAGAGAGATGGAGAGAGAGAGAAAAGAGAGGGAGATGTCTTGTACAAAGGTTACAGTCCCCGCTGATCTGTCAGGATCTAATTTAATTAATTCATCTAATTCTCAGATATGTTCTAGGAACTGAAAACATGTGAAATATTATGTCTTCTTTTTAATGGGATAATCTAATGGGAGGATGAGGGTTACGATGACAGTCAGCTGGGCAAGCAAAATAAAAAGTGGTTTTCTAGTCATCTTGTTTACATCCTGCTTGCTAGGCTGAGATATTGTTGCACTGTGATTAATAAACACAGGTCAATCTTTGCCTCCAGCCATTGAAATACCCAAACAGCTGCTCACTGATCCATCATATCCTTATATGTCGTTTTGCATGTGATAAATGACTCCAGTATGAAGTCAACATGCCAGTCTTGTCCAGTTAGCTTCTGCGATAACAGTGACTGTACCTGGCTCCATGTGTTCAGTCTGTGTTCTACAGAACTAGATGTGTCCCTCAGTTTGCAGTTCTGTGATGTGGATGAATAAAGATGTCTGTGAGTGTGTGACAGCTTTTAAAAACACTCCCCCCTGCTGGAACCACATCAACACAAACACTCATCAAACTGTCAATCAATTGGATTGATTAGATAACAGATTGTTGACATGGTCTGACACGCACGCACACACACGGACACGTTTGCATAAGCAGTCAGACACACACAGGTACAAGCACACACACACACACAGATCGATGGTCTCCTGTTAGTTCAGTAATGTGGTTCACAGCAGAGGGATGATGAGCTCATAAAGCAGTTAGCAGACCAATAAACACCATCACTCAGTCTGATAAGGAGGATACAGCCATCTGCATACACTTACAGTACCAGGCAAAACTTCCTTTGAACTGGAGGGTGTGTCCAAACTTTTGACTGGTAGTGTACACAAGAAGAGAAAGACACATATTCACGCTTTATCTCTCGCTCTATCCCTCTCCCTCTCCCTCTCCCTCTCCCTCTCCCTCTCCCTCTCCCTCTCCCTCTCCCTCTCCCTCTCCCTCTCCCTCTCCCTCTCCCTCTCCCTCTCCCTCTCTCTCTCTCTCTCTCTCTCTCTCTCTCTCTCTCTCTCTCTCACACACACACACACACACACACAGTTCTACCCCCACACAGTGACAGACACACCCATGGCTGATTCGAGCCTTGTGTCATTCCCCAGGTGAGTGATGTGGTGTCAGACTGGCAATGATGAGGATGAGGAGGATGATGATGCCCTCACAGTGTTACAGGAACAAGGACAGAGCACTGTCTTATGCCTGGACACACACACACACACACACACCACACACACACACACACACACACATTAAGACATTGACATGAACCCAGATATACAGATCCACTAACATGCAGGCACAGATCTGTAGTACGGACACACACACAGACAAGCTAAGAGACAGGCATGAGCACACACGGACGTCCATGTGCAAGCACACACACACACACAGACATCCATGTGCAAGCACACACACACGGACATCCATGTGCAAGCACACACACACATACACAGACATCCATGTGCAAGCACACACACGCACACACACACACACACACACACACACAGACCTATATATCAGGGCAGTAACTCACTTCTCGGGCTGACAGTGGCCAATCCCAGCTGAGATGTCCTTCCTCTGGCTGTCCTCCTTTAACTAACTCTCTCTCTCTCTCTCTCTCTCTCTCTCTCTCTCTCTCTCTCTCTCTCTCTCTCTCTCTCAGTGTGTCTCTCTCTCTGTCTCCTTCTCTCCCTCGCAGTTGTCTTTCTCTGTTTCTCTACCCCTGATTTATTTTCTGCACTTTATACCGCTTCATCTAACGCTCTCTCCGTTGCTCAGTCTTGCCTTGTCTGGTGTTCTCTCCATCTCCCTCCACCTTCTCTATCTTTCCTGCTTCATCGAACTGCTTTTCTCTCTCTTTCTGTCGCTCGCCCAGCGTCCCTGACTCTCTGTATCCACCTCCCTCTCTCCCCGCACATCTCTCCAAGTCCATTCAAACACAATCAATACCTTACACAGAGCTGATGGCTTCACACCAACATTTCCGTGAACACACAGTGACTATACCTGTTGTACTTATATGATGATACACGCTGATAGAAGGCAATCTGACAGATAACAGATCAGCTCAAATGCAGAAAAACATGTCGTATCCTTGGCAACACGAGATAAAGTGCACTCCAATTACAATGAATAATCCATCATTTATGGTCAGCCAATGATATTTGACTGAATTTGACTTATGACCGCCCCCTTCCCTCAGGCCTCTCCCATCTTGGCTCCACCATCATTTGTTCTGAGCCAAGATGGCCGCCCAGTGTCACAGAAGGATCTGGTGGTGTGAAACTGCCCAGGGCTGGCTCTACAGGGGACTAATGGAGGAGGATGTGCGTGTGTGTGTACTGACCTCAATCCCACCCCCTCACTCCACCTCTCCGTATGTATTCATTAGTCAGTTGACAGAGCTGACCCCACACACCTGCTTTCCATGTAATACACACACAACTGTGTCACACACACACTCACATGCTCGTGCTTTATCAACAGAAGGAGAGAAAATTGATAGAGGGTGAAATCTGTACGCGTGTGTGTGTATGTCAATGAGCGATATCTCACACATTTACTGGACATCTATTCATTCTGCTATGGTGCTGCTGCGCTCCACACTGGCCTGTATGGAAGCAGCTGTGCTCAGCATCACGCTGGACAGAAGGACAGGGGAGCCCTGGAGGGGCGGAGTCACAACGGAGGGAGAGATGAGGAGACGACTGGAGGTTCAAACACAGTATGCCTGAGCAGGCCTCACACCCTGCTCCTTTCACTCTCTCCCTCTCTCTCTCTCTCTCTCTCTCTCTCTATTTCTCTCTCGCTCTCTCTCTCTCGCTCTCTCTCTTTCACACACACACACACACACACACACACACACAGTACAAGTAGATATTAATATCCTCTCATTAATATTCATCTGCAGAGCAATGTGGAACTGGACTAACCCAGATATCCTGGTAAAGAAGTCTCCCTCCCTGTGTAACTGTCTCTCTCATAACCACCACCAGCACACAACAGATCCATGACACCAAACAGCACACGAAACGTTAACGCAACCACAGCACAACTTACCTGACCCCTGACCAATCAGGGAGCTCATCTGACGTGAGTCGTGAATGCAGGTGTGCGATACGGCTACCGAACAATGCTTTTCATGGTACATCACTGTGGTACATCTGAGAAACCCACCCTGTACTCCTCTGATACACGAACACACACACACACAGACGCACTGTCTGACACACGCTCCGTGTTTACATTTCTGGTTAGATGGGCTCTTCATCTCTCAGACTAAGTGCAGCAGAAGCCTGGAGGTTTAAGTGCGTTTTTGTTGGAAATGACATCAGCATGATCCCGAAACAAAACAACACCTTAACACACACATTTAATTCCCTTCAATAAAACTTTATCGTCAGTTTCATCTGAGCAGACTGCTTGACGCCATTTTATGTCTCATCAATAAGTGATCTGACATCAGCACCTATAAAGAGAGGCAGAGAGGAAGGAGACAGAGAAGGAGAGACAGAGAACGGAGAGAGGGGAGAGAGGGGAGGAGAGACAGGTAGAGAGAAAAGGAGGAGAGAGACCAAGAGTGAGACAAAAAGACAGAAAGAGAAAGGAGACAGGCTGAGAGAGAGGGGAAAGAGAAAGTGAGAAAGAACGAGAGAGAGAGAGAGAGAGAGAGAGAGAGAGAGAGATGTTTATCATGTGTTTGTGTTCTTGCTCCACAGAACCTTAAAATAATAATCAGCTCAACCTGGCTTCACCTGACAGGCTGGCTACGTGAGGCTCCCCACACATCACTGTCCCCCACCCTTCCAAAACAGGAGGAACAAGCAAACAGAAAACAAATGCACTCTGACGGCTTTATAAATACATCTAAAAGAACTGGCAGTACAGCTTTGACTGGAGAGAGAGAGAGAGAGAGAGAGAGAGAGAGGGAGAGGGGGGAAGGTATGAGGGGAGAGACACACACACGTCCCGACAGACATATGCTCACACTAAAGACATGCACTCCAATACATGAACCTTCTCTTATGCACCCTCCTACAGACACACATGCATGCATGCTCATTTACACTCACACACTTGCATGCACAACACTGACACACACACTCACTCACTCAGAGGACTGGGCTGAGAGGGCGCATATGTTGAGTGGGCGGAGGGCCATGAAAGGTGGCACCCACTGGGCTCAGAGAAGAACTACTCCATCTGTCTGGCCACTTCACCCCAGCCCTCACAACCAATCGCAGAGGGCCGTCTGGGCACGCTCAGATCCTCCCTGACCAGGAAAGCTCAGCAGCGGTCACTCAGTCCGTGCAAAGAGACACACATCCATAAAGTCATGCTTTCACATACACACCCCAGGTGCTGGTCTGTATGGTGAATACTGGAGGGGATTTCCCCAGGGTATTCTGATGTCATATGGGCATTTTTCACCAAACAAACCTCTCTTCTCGCCATTTGAATACAGCCGATTGCTGTGTTCTTGTAAGTGAATGTGTTTTGTACCTGCATTCAAGTTCATGTATGTGTATATGTGCATGAGAGTAAGTGTGTGTGAGTTGTGTGTTGTACCACCAGGGCACTAGGCCCTTAGGGTCGGTACTCAGAAATGTTTATGACTGGTCAGGGACCGCCCATCCATCCCCTCTGTCTGTCTCTTCTCTCGCCCTCCCTCCCTCCCCCCTTCTTTCTCTCTCTCCCTCCTCCCCCTACCTTTCTCAGTCTGGCCTTTGAAAACAGAGTTTGCAGGTGAGCTGATTAACTTGGCTAGCAGACAAATCTGCTCTTAAAAGCATCACACACCCTGTGTGTGTTGTTGAGTATGTAGGAGGCTTTGTGTGTGTGTGTGTGTGTGTGTGTGTGTGTGTGTGTGTGTGTGTGTGTGTGTGTGTGTGTGTGTGTGTGTGGTGGGGGGGGTGTAAGATGACTGTGCAACTCCTGCACCTCCCCCCAGATTATAAACAGTTGTGACCAAGTCAAACAAACCGTCTGTCCTGTCATGTCAGAGAGCCGTTGCACTTGTGTGCAAGTCCAAGAATGTGTGTGTTTGCGTGTGAATGTGTGTGCGCGTGTCTGCGGGTGTGTCACACTGACAGACTGTTGCCATCCATCCTGTACTCCACCCTCACTAACAATGACAAACCCTGGACTGTCTCAACAGTCCATAACACCTCTGTCTGTCTCCCAATCATCTCTCTGACACTCTCCGTCCCTCCCTCCATCTCTCTCACTCTATCCGTCCCTCCCTCTATCTCTCTCACTCTCTGTCCCTCCCTCCATCCCTCTCACTCTATCTGTCCCTCCCTCCATCTCTCTCACTCTATCCGTCCCTCCCTCCATCTCTCTCACTCTATATGTCCCTCCCTCCATCTCTCTCACTCTATCTGTCCCTCCCTCCATCCCTCTCACTCTATCTGTCCCTCCCTCCATCTCTCTCACTCTATATGTCCCTCCCTCCATCTCTCTCACTCTATCCGTCCCTCCCTCCATCTCTCTCACTCTATCTGTCCCTCCCTCCATCTCTCTCACTCTCTGTCCCTCCCTCCATCCCTCTCACTCTATCTGTCCCTCCCTCCATCTCTCTCACTCTATCCGTCCCTCCCTCCATCTCTCTCACTCTATATGTCCCTCCCTCCATCTCTCTCACTCTATCCGTCCCTCCCTCCATCTCTCTCACTCTATCCGTCCCTCCCTCCATCCCTCTCACTCTATCTGTCCCTCCCTCCATCTCTCTCACTCTATCCGTCCCTCCCTCCATCTCTCTCACTCTATATGTCCCTCCCTCCATCTCTCTCACTCTATCCGTCCCTCCCTCCATCTCTCTCACTCTATCTGTCCCTCCCTCCATCTCTCTCACTCTCTGTCCCTCCCTCCATCTCTCTCACTCTCTGTCCCTCCCTCCATCTCTCTCACTCTATCCGTCCCTCCCTCCATCTCTCTAACTTTATTCATCCCCACATATCTCTTCTTCCCCCAACATCTTCACAGCACTTTAACATACCTTCATCCATTACTGAGTCCCCAAATCCAAACATTTAGACTACCATGCCATCCAGCCTGCCACCCAGCCTGCACTAAAAAGCCCAATCGAATTCCCGGAGAATGTGTGTGTATCCTTCTATTAGCCAAAGCATCGGGACATACTTGCTGTCGTCCTAGAACCTGGGACTGTGGACATTCAGAGCGGACCTGGGATTGAGAGGTGGCTCACATTTCTGGAACATTTTCCTGGAACCACAGACCAAGGGGCCAGAGATTTACACTGAGATTCTGGAGAGCATCTGTTCTGAGGGTTTACAAGTCTGTTGTGGTCTATACAGACAGAGAGACAGAGCTGGAGAGATACAGAGAGCAACAGACATGCTTTACTGATGTCTCCATTGTGCCTGTAAATTGATCTCTCAGTCAGGAGGAATTTCACTTTATGGATTACAGTGAGGTCACCGAGGGGTCACGTGATCAACCAGTCAAAACTTTGAGTATGGCGAACTGGTTTTGGACAGCCAATTACTGGCATGTATGGAAGTTATTAACTCTCTCCCAGTCTCTCTCTCTCTCTCTCTCTCTCTCTCTCTCTCTCACCAGTGACTCATCTCTTCCACACCAGACATCTTTAAACAGGACCATTCCCAAAAAGTCAGATTTCTACCCCCAGACCCTTCCCAGGATATGCTGATACTTCTAGCAGATCTTTCATAGGAAAGTCCATGGTAAAAGCTAAGGAGGTGAATGCAGAGCCAGCAGTCTGGCATTCCCACCTGGAGGTCTTCCAAGACAAGGCTTTCCAGGAAGAGGGAGCAGCCATCATGTGTGTTCATGTAGTTAGTGTGTCAGTATATTTATTCTCAAGTCAGCCATGAAGGATCAAGACAGCTAACTTGACGGTAGGCCTGTATAAAGAGTTAGAGGAAGCTTGCCCAGTGTAACTGAGATGTTATTGTTGCACTGTTTATCATATCTGATTGCTGAGATGTTCCTTTGCCATGTGACTAGTTGATACAGATTGTTTCAGGACCCTGAGTGCTGTGGCAGCTGTGGGGACAGATCTGTCACCTCCTTATTTTATTTGTTCTTCGTGATGACTGGCCAATGTCATAGAGTGACACTCGCACAAAAACACTCACTCGTAGAAAAACTGCTTTCCAGGCCAAGTGGCTCATTATTAAGAGAGAGATGCTTGCCAAACTCTCTATCACCTCATGTTCACTGTCTCTCTGCAACTCACTTCCTGCCATCTCAGCCACTCACCCTCACCCAGCCTCTCTCGCTGTCAGTCTCACTGACTTTAACACCATCCCAGCGACACTCTCTCCACATCCCCGCTATCTCGACATCTGTCCATCTCATCACTCCATCTCATCACTCCATTTCTTTCCTAAAGCTAGGCAGAACATGTTTTTACACTTCCGTACCAACCAGTCACTTTTTTGCGTTGCTTGATCCGCCTTGCTCACTCCTCCTCATCGTTCTCATTCTCCTCTTCTTACTCGTCCTCCTCGTCCTCCTCTCCATTTCGATCTCTTCTCTTATTTAATTGATGCCAATGTGTAACAGCTAAATATGAACAGTATTGAATAATTAACAGAGTGGTGAATAAAACATGGAAGCTGTCCTCCCATGTCCTCCCTCCCCTCTGAAGAACCCTGCTGAGGTGGGGGTGAGGGTGCGGGAGGTGAAGTGAGGTGAGGGGTCTTGGCACATACCCACGTCACACGCATAGTCCTGCTCATGACCTCATGAAGGCTGTGGAGTTGGAAGTCTCCAAAGAGTAGCGCGTGTGTACTATGGTCAGGACAGTACTATGGTCAGGACTGTACTATGGTCAGGACTGTACTATGGTCAGGACTGTGCTATGGTCAGGACTGTGCTATGGTCAGGACAGTACTATGGTCAGGACTGTACTATGGTCAGGACAGTACTATGGTCAGGACTGTGCTATGGTCAGGACAGTACTATGGTCAGGACTGTACTATGGTCAGGACTGTACTATGGTCAGGACAGTACTATGGTCAGGACTGTACTATGGTCAGGACTGTACTATGGTCAGGACAGTACTATGGTCAGGACTGTAGTATGGTCAGGACTGTACTATGGTCAGGACTGTACTATGGTCAGGACAGTACTATGGTCAGGACTGTACTATGGTCAGGACTGTACTATGGTCAGGACAGTACTATGGTCAGGACTGTACTATGGTCAGGACTGTACTATGGTCAGGACAGTACTATGGTCAGGACTGTAGTATGGTCAGGACTGTACTATGGTCAGGACTGTACTATGGTCAGGACAGTACTATGGTCAGGACTGTACTATGGTCAGGACTGTACTATGGTCAGGACTGTACTATGGTCAGGACTGTACTATGGTCAGGACAGTACTATGGTCAGGACTGTACTATGGTCAGGACTGTACTATGGTCAGGACAGTACTATGGTCAGGACTGTAGTATGGTCAGGACTGTACTATGGTCAGGACAGTACTATGGTCAGGACAGTACTATGGTCAGGACTGTACTATGGTCAGGACTGTACTATGGTCAGGACTGTACTATGGTCAGGACTAAGCTGCAGGTAGATTGACAGGTTCTGTTAACTGACACGTCTGAAAGGCTGCTAAATGTGAACCAAGACAGGAAGCAGTTTAATTGGGTTCATATCAACTACTCAAGAGAACAGAGGGAGAGGGAGGAACAGAGAGAGAGAAAGAGAGAGACAGAATGAAAGAATGACAGAAAAGGTGAAAGAGAAGGAAAGAGATAGCAAGAGAGAGAGAGATAGAATGAGAGAGAGATAGAATGAGAGAGAGAGAGAGAGAGAGAGAGAGAGAGAGAGAGAGAGAGGGAGATAGAGAGAGAGAGAAACAGAGACTGAGACAAAGAGAGATAGTATCCTCCTCCTCTTCCTCATCATCTTCCCATCCTCAGCCAAGATTAGGTGTGCCCTCGGGACACAACTCGACTTCCAGGTTCCTCTACATCTTTTTCTAGCCCATCAAGAAATAATTAACTGCTATAAGTGAAATTCATTAGGCTAATTAGTCCAGGGGAGTTATTCTGGGTACCTGGGGTCCAGGGTGTGCAGAAGACACGACCTGTTCACTGTTCAGCACCCCTCCAAGACCAGGATGTGACCTCACTGGACAGGAAGTGACCTCGATGGACTGGATTTGACCCTGCAAGGCAGGATGTGACCTCAAGGAGCCAGGCAAGCTGTGAGGTCACACAGAAAAGTGTCTGCAGAGACACTTCATTTATTTCAGAAAGAATAATTGGTCTTTGCAGGCTTGGTAACAGCTAGGCCAGATCTATTTGGTCAGGCCAGGCAGCAGATGACAGATCTACAACATCAGACCAGGTAGCAGATGGCAGATCTATATGGTCAGGCCAGGTAGTGGATGACAGATCTGAATCATCAGTTGTAAGCTGTTGAGCAAACAAATCAGCCCATTTAAAAAGAGAGGGAGATGGATAAAGAGATAGAGAGTGATAGAGAGAGGGAGACAGAGGGAGAGAAAATTAGTTCACTGATGGATGAAGACAAACAATGTCAATTGAATCTAAATATTCAGCATAAACAACATCACTGACAAAGACCTTATGTCTCTGACCGCTCTCTACATCCTCCCACCCTTCCTCCATCCCTCTATCCCTCCCTCCTCCCTCCATCCACTCCTTCCTATAATTAATCTTTGAGCCCCTAACCCTGCTGCCTTCAATGCAAATGGCTGTGTCTATTCCCCCCTTCATACTAGTGCATCAGGTAAAAGACCTTGCTCAAAGGCACAGCGGAAAAAATTAAAGCCACGGGTTTATCAGCCCACTAGCAGGCTACACATGAACAGTCCTCTCCAATGCTTCACTCTTCCCTCTCTCTTTAATAATTAGTAGTTGCTACTAGCCCACAGTCCATAACACATGTTGCTAGCCACTATCTGTTTGCTATCTAGCCACTATCTGGTAGGTAAGCCTATATAGTTTATGCCAAAACTAAATAACAGTGTGTCGCAAGATTAAATAAACTCTGCAAAGCTAAAAAAAAAAAAAAAAAAAAGGGCAGGCTTCAGCAAGGCATGCTATCTACACAAGACTGTGAGTATAGCTCCAACACCTACCCAAGAACTAAGGCACATCTAGATGCTGAGCTAACAGGACAAGCTATTAGTGCCAGATGAGCTCCATGTTCCAGTTGTTAGCTATGAGCTAGGCTCTGTGCACAGCAGACAGTCATTACAGATGCAGGTAGACTGAGATCTCACAGGCTAAATAATGAATCACATGCTATGACACCCAGATCACCTGTGTCTCAAGGGTCAAAGACCCAAGACAAGAAAAAAACACCAGAGAGAGCTACATAAAGAGCTAGAGAGGGAGAGAGTGAGAGACAAAAGGAAGGGAGAGAGAGAGAGATAAAGCATCCAGTATGTGTGTTTATTCAGCAACAGTATGCGTGTAGAGAAAAGCATATTGCAAGTCAGTCCTCCTGCTGTGTGAAGCGTTTTAAAGAGCCACCCAGGTCTACTGTAAGCCTGGCCTTTCTAACACATGTACAATGAGCAGGGACATAATCTGAGCTCCAGCTGTAACCAGGCCTGGTATTAACCAGCAGGGATGGAGGGATAGAGAGGGGTGGGGGAAGAAAGGGAGGGAGGATGTCTGGAGAGGATGAAGCCTAGTGAAAGCAAGGGAATGAGAGCAGGTGAGGAGAGGAGTGCAGAGAAGAGGTGAGAGAGGACAGTGAGATGAGAAGGTAGAGAGTAAAGTATCTCTCCATCACTCCACACCCCTCTCTCTCTCCATCTTTCTCTCCACCACCCTCTCTCTCTCTCTCTCTCTCTATCTCTCTCCATCCCTCCTTCTCTCCACATAGGCACCGTCTCCGCACGATGAGTCACGGCCCTCGAGCGCAGGCCTTCTTCACCTCGGGAAAAATTAATAACAATTTTCCACCTCTGTAACTGAGGACAGCTCTTCCTCTCTGCTGCGCTGCGAGGCAACGCTGAAGCTAATGCCAAACTCTCACCTCGCTGAATACTATTCCAATGTTACAATGTGTTTGACAATACAGTATGTTTTCGGCTCAAAAGTTTGAATAGCTCAACTTGCACTGGACAAATCAGAGCCCAGATGTTTAATATATGCACACCTGATCAGTGGCACGAACATATGGCCCTGCGCTGTGTGGACAGGTCCAGAACAATACTCTGTAGTGAGAACGTAGCTTAATGCCTGGTGCACACACAGTCACAGAACTGTATCAACTCTACGCAACTTTTCAATGCATTCGCTATGTAGGAGTGTGTTTGGCGTACATTTGAAATACACGGTTAGAACGACGCACTTCTGATTAACGATCTTCTGCTCTACTTTCTATATGGACTATTTGCATGTTACACAAAATGTACACATCAACATGTTTTGAACTCTGTACTAGTTCACAAGGGAATAGTTTAGTAACAGAGCATTTGACTGAGGGTCAAATCTAACTCACAACCTCAAACAGCTGATCTGCTAGGTGTTGAACTCATCTAACAATCTTTACCATAAGCTTATCAATAATCGAACAGCGAACATTTTGTATGAAGACAAAGTCATAAACACACTAGGCCAGAAATCCCCCCCCCACACACACACACACACAAAAAGACACAGCTGATCACATGAACTGTCCCCCACATGAAATAGCAAGACGGCCATTTCTCCTTCACTAAACAGCCATTTTTATGACAGGACATTAAAAGAACCCTCTTGCTCTCTCACCAGTGCTTGGGGGGGCCTTTAAACCGAGTCTCTGATACACCTAAACTCCTCCATGTAATTAATGCATGATCCCAGTCTCCAGTTTAATCTATTAACAATTAAAGGCTATCTTTATTATTAAAAGCTTAGATTCATCTGTCCTATCCAACTAGGGACCCTGGCTATGAAACACTGTTCTATGCTCAACACAACCTAGCAGCCTGTGCTGGTAACTAGTCAGTAGCTTTGCAGAAAAGAAGCTGCATGTCATGGTGCCTAACTAATGTCAGCTAGCTAATACACTAGCAGCTTGAAGTGGTAGTTTGCTGATGTGAGCTATGCTATTGAGCTTGAAGCTTGCAGTGCCAGGTGGAGGGCTAATGTGTTAGCTAACTAACTCTATCAAACTAGGAGGATCATATCTGGGTGAAGACAATCTTAGATTTGAGTGTTCATCGCTTCGAACAAGGAAGACTATGTAAGGTTCAGGCTTCTGGACAGCATAACTGAAAGACAGATGGACAGGTAGACAGACCGGTGGACAGACAGATGGACAGGTAGACAGACCGGTGGACAGACAGATGGACAGGTAGACAGACCGGTGGACAGACAGATGGACAGGTAGACAGACAGGTAGACAGACAGGTAGACAGACAGGTAGACAGACATGTATGGACAGGCAGGCAGGTTGTTGCTATTCAGCAGCAGTGCATTCATCTGCTCGTCCTTCTCATCCACTTAGATGTGCTCCAATTCTCTGCCTCAGCGCCTCACAACCAAATTAAACAGGGAAACCAAAAATACTCTACTCACTAGAGAGAGACTGAAAGGGAGAGAGAGTAAGGGAAATAGGGAGAGAAGGAGAGGGGCCGAGAGAGAGAGAGAGAGAGAGAGAGAGAGAGAGAGACGGATAGACAGAAGGACAGAAAGACTGAGGAAGAAAATTAAGAGGGACAGAGAGAACCAGATAAAAAAAACACACAGCCATGAAAACCTTTGAATTCATGACCAAAATGAATCTTGTTAGTTGTCCCTTCCCCGCCCCCACCATCCCTTTTCTTTTGCTTTCTCCTGCCCCATGCATTGTAAATGAGTATGAATGTGTCACCTGAATGAGGACAACCAGAACACACCTAGAGGACATCCAGGCGCCTAAAGCGTTAGGCAACGCCCGTTGCCACAAAGTTTAATCAACTATGTAACAACGTTGGTTCAACCTAGACACAAATATGATGTATTATCCTGTCAGGGTCTCCCTGGAGCTATCTTCTGTCTTCCTGGTGGGATGATACCCGGGTTAAGATGGAGGAAAGGCACCTTGGATGAGACCTTGTTTCAGATCCCCTCCCCCTCCACCGCTGCCTCTTTCCTCCCCATGCCCATCTACGTCCCTAATACTCTGCCACAAATTACACAACCCCCCCGCCGCCACCCCCCCACACACACATGCACACACTTGCAGATAATGCATTCAGCCTCTTGCACAGAAGGAACAAAGTTTTCTTGTAATTAATCAATTCTTCACGCTGTAATTAAACTGGAGCCTGTCCACATCTCAGAGCCTTTACTGGGGAGCCTGGCAGTGCCCCACATCACACAGAACAGAGGATGACAACAGATCTGGAGGGTGAGGGTGAGGGAGGGGGTGAGGGAGAGGGTGAGGCTGAGGGAGAGGGTGAGGGAGGGGGTAAGGGACAAGGTGAGGGTTGTTAGGTAGGCAAGGGTGAGGGAGTGGTTAGCCTCTCGGTCCTGGTATTTCCTACAATCCTTCCTCTTTTATTCTGTTACATCAGACTCATGGACCTTTTTCTACCTCCACATGTTTGTGAAGGTCCTCTCACTTCCTGTTCATATTCTTCTCGGTCATTCCTGTTCCTGTTTCTATGGTTATGCTTGTCCTAGTGTAAACCAGACACATCCACATCCCCTCTTGTCATCCGTCATCATGCTAAAGTAGATGCTGAAGGTGACGGTGAGTAAGGAGCTGTGCTGTTTCTTGGCAGGGTTCTGTGGTACAACCCAAGCAACAGTATAAGTGTTGCTACTACATCCTGTGACAGCACCTTTAAGAGGCCCATAGTGGTGTGTAGCAGCGTGTATATATGTGTGTGTGCATGCGTGTGTGTGTATACGGTACGTGTATATATGTGTGTGTGCACATGTGTGTGTATGTGTAGACGGTACGTGTATATATGTGTGTGTGCATGCATGTGTGTGTGTGTATACGGTACGTGTATATATGTGTGTGTGCACATGCATGTGTGTGTGTGTGCACGGTACGTGTATATATGTGAGTGTAGACCCAGGTGTTCTGAGTGCTATCAGAGGCAGGCTGCTTGTATAAACTGTTTAGACAGAACACATCTGGGCCCAGGACACTGCAGAGTAAACCAAACCTGGTTCTGTTCAGCTGTATTTTACTCTACCTCACTCTACTCTTAATTCCCTCTCAGCTCTACTTGGTTCTGTCCTGAACTGTTCCAGCCTACAGTAGCTCAGCCTTGCCCAGCCTAGCCCAGTTCTAATCCAGTCAGCATCTTTCACCAGATGCAAACCCACACGATCTTGGATGGAAGCACGCTATTATGAGGAGCATGTACAGATTGGAAAGCCCCTCCCCAACGCCAAAACCCCTCCCTCTCCTTCCCTTATGTCTCCCTACCCCGTCTCTCTACCCCTATATCTGTCTCTCTAACCCTCTCACTCTCTCTAACCCTCTCTCTCTCTCTTACCACTGTTTCTTGTCCATTTCCCTCTCGGTCCTATTAGTTATCTCTTCCTCCTTTTCCCTTCCTTCCTCATTCTTCCTCCCCCCCCCTCTCTCCCTCATTCTCTATCCCTCCTTCCTCCCCTCCCTCCCTCCCTCCCTCCCCCCACCCCCCCTCTCCCTCATTCTCTATCCCTCCTTCCTCCCCTCCCTCCCTCCCCTCACCCCCCTCTCCCTCATTCTCTATCCCTCCTTTCTCCCCGCCTTCCCTCCCTCCCTCCCTCTCTCAGCAGTTTGCTCTCCTCCCAGGGATATATCATCAGCAGATTCTGCCACTCCAGTCTGAAGTGCTCCTGACCCTGCAGACACTACATGCTTACAGACAACACACAGATGCACACACACAAATATTCAGGCTAGCACACTCGCACACACACGTATATTCACAGCTATACACATTTGATTTACCACAGTTCTTTTGAAAACTTTTTTCCTTCTAGAAGTTTGAATGTTGGGGAGCATATTTCAGTACAGATAATGTACACACAAACACACACACACACACACACAAGGGCGGGTGTTTTTGTGTGCCACCATGTTCCGTCACAGGGAGTTTGTGGAACCCTGGGTGATTAACACTGATGACGACCAGATGCCTGTCTGAGGTACAGTACAGTACACACACACACACACACACACACACACAAGTACATGCCCTGAAAGCAGCCTAAGATACAGAAAACAGGACTCTCAACAAAAAAGAATGTGAGTGTGTTCCTGTGTCCTCGTGTGTGTCGTACAGACCTTTCAGTTGAGCTACGTATTGGATAGGATCTATGGCCAAAATCAGCTTCTGATACATACAGGCTGACCTCGGCCTTGAACTTCAACAGCTCCTCTCTCACACACACACACACACACACACACACACACACACACTCCTGCCAGGGAACAGCAGATGTGCGTGCAGACTGCACATCAAGCAAGTACTTCAGGGCAACAATGGAACGCAAATATCATTCAGGCCAATCTGTTGGCCAGGAGCAGAGGTAGAGGCTGGGTAGAGGCTACCTCTAGAGGCTGGAGATAAAGGTTGGGGCTACATCTAACAATGCAGGCCTTAAATTGGGGCTGTAAGCTTAATCTACAGGTTGGAGGCTAAGGTCAAAGCTGGAGCTGGAAGGTGAAGCTAGATGCTGAGGATAAAGGTTGAGGCTGGAGGCTGGAGCTGGAGGCTGGGGCCAGACCTGTGTTAAGGCTGGGGCCAGGGTTTGTTGCTCAGATAGGGAACAGTGAACCCGGCTTAGAAAGCTGGTGGTAATTTAGAAACAGGAAGTTTTCTCGTAGCACCAAAATAAGACCTGGAACCAACGTCAAAGCTGCAATCACTCAGGAGTGCAGATAAGACGCACACAGGCAGGCTCATGTGACCTCTTACTGTGAGAACATTCTCCAGACAAGACTAATGTGTGTGCATGTGTGTGTGTGTGTGGAGGTAAGACCAAGTTTCTCAGTGTCACTATCAATAACAGCAGCCTGGTAATTGCCATCTAATATTGATTGAGGAAAATGGCCTGCAGCTTTCTCCCAGTATTATTAGACGCACAAGGGAAGGGAGATGAGGGCACAAGATGACAGAACAGTACATGGGCACTCATCAGGCAGGAACAACAGAGAAACTCTACTTCTTGGTTCAAGAGATGGGGATCTACCAGCAAGGGGACGGAAATGGTTACCATGCATATTTAACTTCCACTCACTCGGAAGATAGACACACACACACACACACACACTTCGTGGGTCGTGTCACAGCAGGTTGAAACAAAAGAGCCAGTCAGTCAGCTGAATCATCAAGAACATCTCACCCTTGATATCGCTCTCTTTTCTCTCGTATTTCTCTCTCTCTTTTCCTGTGGCTCTTTCTCACTCAACATCACTCTCTCTCTTGCCCTCGCTTTTTTCTCTCTTTCTGTCCTCCACAGTACCCCCCTCTTCCTTTCCCTCTGCCTGGCTGTCTTTCTCGCTACCTCACCCCCCTTCTCTACTCTCCCTCTCCCCCCTCCCCACCCCCCTCCGTCTCTCTCAGTATGTTGAGTGAAGCATTATGACTCATGTCCCATGTGACAGACCTTTGTTTCATGTCATCAGACAGAAAGATTTTTGTGAGAGAGAGAGAGAGAGAGAGAGAGGCAAAGAAATAGTTTTTTCAGGCACCAAAATGGCATCTGCTGTTCTAGGATGAAGATTTCAGAGCAACAGGTGGAGTGGGGGGAAAAAACCCCCGACACACAATGCTCAAATCTCCCCGATGTGTCGGCCTGTTCTACCTCTGCCGCTTACCTCACACCCATCAACCCCCCCCCCCCCCCCCCCGCCACCCCGACCTCTTCCCCCCCCAAACTCCCCGTCTAGTCTCCAAGCCAGACCGTGAATGATGGATCGCCACGGTTGACATGACAACAGACAGACCAATGTCACCGTCAATATGTGTGTGACATCAGAGGCAGATTCTGCATTTGCATGCTGGGAGAATACGGACAAATCAACGTCTCCGCTGAAGGAGGGGTGGGGCTTGGTGGTGAAGGAGGGGTGGGGCTTGGTGGTGAAGGAGGGGTGGGGCTTGGTGGTTCACTGAGTAGATCTGTATCTAGGAAAATGGTGGACAATTCAATTCAAGTTTATAGTGCTTCACATGAAATAACACACAAATAGCATCAATAATAATAATAATAACACTATACACAGAAAACACAGAACACAATACACACTGGAGGATGTGTTGTAACATAAATAAAATAAAATGACTATAATGCCAAGGTATTCTTTAGGGAGCCCTGATCTAACCCAAAATACAAGGAATTGCAATAATACAGATGCAATGCTGTACAACACAATGCTGAAGGACAACAATAAGAGGACAGTCCTCTTATCCTGCCCAAGTAGTGGGTTAGCTTCAACAAAGTCAACAACTTCAGTTTCATTTTAATTCAAGTTTAGAAAGTTAGTACTCATTCAGTCACAAGCAGATTTATCTGAATGTCATCTGCAAAACAATGAGAATTAAATGGTGGACAGGGAAGGTGTATACCTGTTACGCACACACAATCAAACACATCCACACACAGCTAGCAAGCCTTCTTGCTAAGCTAATACTATAAGCAAACAGACCGGCCGTGAGAATAGGACTCCTCCGGTGTGTGTGTGTGTGAGAGAAAGAGAGAGAGAGAGAGAGAGACAGAGAGACAGAGAGACAGACAGACAGAGAGAGACAGAGAGAGACAGAGAGTGCTCACCAGGTGTGTGTGAGGGGCGATGTGTGTTGACCAGCATACACAGTGGCATAGATTATCATAGGAGGTGACCTTGAGAGAGGATGTCTGCTCGCTAAATCAATAACTCCTCTTAGAAAAGGTAGCATGCGCGTGTGTGTGTGTGTGTGTGTGTGTGTGTGTGTGTGTGTGTGTGAGGGGGTGGTGGGGTGGGGGGGGTTCAGCATGGAAGGGGAAAAGGACAGGGAAGGGGAGGCAGAGGGCTGCCAACTTATAAGAGGCATTATCACTCTGGGTTCACATTGGGGACCAAGTGGCAACTCACCCAAGAGGCATGGCATGAGCGTGGAAGGTTGGCCCGGAACGTTCCTGCACTCCGGAATGTTCTAGCGCATGCTTCTCAGTGCAACTGTATGTCTGCTCTCTATATATAGCCTTCCATCTGATCAGCCATCCAAACAGTCTACATCCCTGAGACTCCGTTCATGAACAGGAACACCGTCTCTTTCTCCCTCACCATCTCTTTCTAAGGAAAAATGCTGATTCTGGGTTCAGACAGGGTCCAGCGTCAATTCTTCATAACTTGGAGCAAAGAAAGGGCGCTCAATGGTAACACACACACGTCAGCTCACACACACACAGTGTCAACTTCCTGCCTAAGATCCTTCCATGATCCTCTGGCATCCTACAGTGTGATGATGTGACACCCTACAGTGCCTGATGGGTAGAGGGTCCTGGAATGGCCTGGGGTTCCAGAGTGTTGTCAATGTTGATACAGATGTTAAAGTTGAAAACCCTTTATAGGGTTGCATAGCATTTCAGTTGCCATAGCTCCCTGAACTCCCAGTTTTAGCCCAAGCTTTGGAGTGGGAAAATGAGTCTGGTCTATTGGGAGGTGCTCTGCTCTCAGCTCAGAGCAAACGCATCAGGCATGGCCTACATAGGCAGGATGGCTAGGGACACACGCGCATGGCTGTACGCACATACCTTCCACACACACACCGACACACTCTCCCATTTCCAGCTATGTTGTTCCAACGTCAGCCATTGAACATTTCAGCCTTTACACACCAGCCTTGAACGACTTGGAGAACGAGGTCAAGATAGCTTCAAGGACGCAGGATTCTCCGCCTGCAGTCGATATCCCACCCTTGTCATTGACATCAGCTGGCATCTCTAGTACTCAGGTATGAGTCATTCAGGAACACTCTGTTAGTAAGGTAATCCTGTTTTACACTTGGACAACACAGCAGATCAAGAATCTCCCCAGAGGCCAGAGGGGGAGGGTAATAAGGGCAGTAACACCTGAACGGGGAGGGAGTGTGTGGGTGGGGGGAGAGTGGGGGGTAAGTTAGAAGAAGAAGCAATAGGAGGAGAGCGACGTCAAAACAAGCTCATCGTCTCTGACTCACATACTAGCAGACAGCTCTTACCCATGATCCTTTGCTGCAGGAGACAGTGCTGCCAACCCGCCACATCCAGCTGCCTGTCCTCCGCTCATTAGCTCATCTAGTCATTTATTCATCCCACCATCCTGCTCTGGTCTGACACCCAGTGTCACACACCCTGTGGAGATGGCGTGCGTTTGTGAATTCATGCCTATCTCAATCCATGCCTATCTGTGTGTGTGCGTGTGTGTGTGCGTGTGTGCGTGTGTGCAAGGCAGGCCCCTGAGCCAGAAGACCATCCTCTCAGTGCAGAAGGTTCATCCAGGCATGAAACAGCAGCTCCAGGCAGCTCAGCTCTGTCAGAATCCATGGCAGCAAACGGCTGTCTGAAGCATTCATACCATCACAGCCCTGACACAGCAGCACAGCCCTGACACAGCAGCACAGCCCTGACACAGCAGCACAGCCCTGACACAGCAGCACAGCCCTGACACAGCATCACAGCCCTGACACAGCAGCACAGCCCTGACACAGCAGCACAGCCCTGACACAGCAGCACAGCCCTGACACAGCAGCACAGCCCTGACACAGCAGCACAGCCCTGTCACAGCATCACAGCCCTGACACAGCAGCACAGCCCTGACACAGCATCACAGCCCTGACACAGCAGCACAGCCCTGACACAGCAGCACAGCCCTGACACAGCATCACAGCCCTGACACAGCAGCACAGCCCTGACACAGCATCACAGCCCTGTCACAGCATCACAGCCCTGACACAGCAGCACAGCCCTGACACAGCAGCACAGCCCTGACACAGCATCACAGCCCTGACACAGCAGCACAGCCCTGTCACAGCATCACAGCCCTGATACAGCAGCACAGCCCTGACACAGCAGCACAGCCCTGACACAGCATCACAGCCCTGTCACAGCATCACAGCCCTGACACAGCAGCACAGCCCTGACACAGCATCACAGCCCTGACACAGCAGCACAGCCCTGACACAGCAGCACAGCCCTGACACAGCAGCACAGCCCTGACACAGCATCACAGCCCTGACACAGCAGCACAGCCCTGACACAGCAGCACAGCCCTGACACAGCAGCACAGCCCTGTCACAGCATCACAGCCCTGACACAGCAGCACAGCCCTGACACAGCAGCACAGCCCTGACACAGCAGCACAGCCCTGTCACAGCAGCACAGCCCTGACACAGCAGCACAGCCCTGACACAGCAGCACAGCCCTGACACAGCAGCACAGTCCTGACACAGCAGCACAGCCCTGACACAGCAGCACAGCCCTTATAACATGAACACACTATCACAACCCTTATAATAATGAAACTCTGCACAACCCTGACACAGCACTTGATGCCGGCTAGTATTCAGGTATCCACCCCCCTCAAACTAATACTTAATCAAAATTTCTGCATAAATGTATGTTGAAAAGTTGACACACGTATGCATTCCTGATCACCGATCCAGTTTAGAAGGGGTGTCAGTGCTAATTAACTGTCCCATTACAAGATATTCCATAGGTTTAAAGGCTCCCCTTTCAAATCCTGTAGATATTGAATACATGGCTGTGAAAACCTCAACCATCCAGACTTTCCTGGATTTGAGCCAATCACAGGGGGTCCTGTGATTCATGCCCCACCCCTCCTACATCATCCATGTGGCAGTGAAATAAACTAACCAGCGCACACTGTGCTTGCACAATACCTGCAAAGGACTCACGTACTGCTTTCTAAATAGTTCATCAGGATTTTTCAGCTATTGTGACAAAGCAGTTTGCCTTGTCATGCCAGACAGAAACTTGATTAACAGTGTGTTTGTGTGTGAGAGTAAAAACTCTACTCAATTTGCTCTTAAACAAATGATTTAAAAGGGGCCTTTTTAAGGTGTTGTTTTTACTGAATGCACTCACATTTTCACCAACAGATATTTTCTGTTGTTCTTTGACCAACTCTAGCTTCCACTAGAAGCTAGAACCACTAAGCCACCATTTTTTACAAATGTTTCCACAGACACAGAGTATAATGAGAAGTGTTCATTTGCACCCAGGGGGAAAACCTTCTTGAAACATCTGTCATGAGGGTTGTACGCATCCAAGCTTTTGTAAACCTCCCTGTGTCTTCCCCTCTTGTGGTTCTACACGGGACAACCCACCCGAGGCCATTTTGAAAATGTAAACCTGAGGTGTCAAACACCGACAGGCCTTGTTATTGAAAAGTTAAGCACAAGTTAAGGACAGTGTGAATATATAATAGCATGCTCAGCCACTAGCGCCAGGCTTTGCCCTGTAACAGTATGTACAGCAGCCTGTGCTGGGCTTATTAAATGATGCAGGCATAGAGGGCCGACGTGGGTCTATTCATCCTTGGCCTGGTCCACTTGACACACACACACACACACACACACACAGACACACACACACTGTATTCTCCTATTGTTGTGTAAATGAAGAAAGCGACATTCAGAGCGTGGAAGCAGCAGCGTTCGGCAGCGGCTGAATGAATCTCCTCCAATGACCAACGCGCCAGAAAGAAATGCTCTGCTGAACATGAATGATGTACCTCTCCTCCTGCTCCTCCTCCTCCTCTTTTTTTCCATCCCTCAAACTTTCATGTCATTCGACATGCAGGGCATCTATCGACAACACAAACAGCCGTGTAATTCAGCCTCGCGCGCAGACGTCAGCTTGTTATGAAGAGAAAGGGAACAGTCATCTTCTACTTAACACAGAGGTGTGGGGCTAGGATGAATAATAACCTCTAAGCTAGGCTCTCAGGTAGGGTCCCTATGGCTGAATGCTACGAGCTGTGCTAGGCTAAGGTGAATGGTAGGCCATGCTAGGCTCTAACACAGGAACCCTACGGATTCATGCAAGCAGCTAGGCTAGGCTAACATGAATGAGCGGATATTCAAGGCCATACGAGGTTCCTGTGGCTTAATGTTATGATGGGCTCCCTTTTGATGAACTAAAGGACAAAACCGGACTGTGGCAGGGGTGAATCCATTTATGCTTTCCTCCTTTCCCATTCTCTCATCGCCTCTCTCCTATCGGCTGTCTTTGAGAGAGAGGGGGGGCAAAAGCTTCACAGAGATGGAGGGAGGGAGGAAGAAGGAAGGAAGGAAACAAGAGATTTAGATGACAGGAAGAAGGGGACAGTGAGATTTTGGGAAAGACATGGATAGAGAGAAAAAAGAATAATAAAAAGATTTCATGTTATTCTCTGGAAACCGGATCGACTGGAAGTTTGCATGTAGCGTGAGCTGTAGGCAGATGTGGTCCATGGCCCTCACCTCTTATTCAGGCTAGGAGGACATGTTACCCAGATGTACCTCCAGACCATGGCCAGCGAGCAGCCGTCTTTACTCCACCAATGTGACAGTCCTCATGGGAATTAAGATCCAGACCTAAATGTGCTTGGTGTTGCAGGCTGGCTCTGGATAGATTTCCAATACAGAATGGCAAGCTTAAGCAAGACACAACAGAGGATAATCTCCTCTATATCCCTCCCTCTCTCTCTCTCTCCCTCTCTCTCTCTCTCTCTTTCTTTCCCCTAAGTGTGCACTACATCCATTTCTCTCTTTCTCATTCTCTTGTTGCTACCGCTTTCTCTCTTTCTGTCACACTCTCTTAGCACCTTCCCTCTCTCCTTCCCTCTCTCCCTCCCTCCCTCCCTCTATCCCTTCCTCCCTCCCGCCCCTCCTCCAGATGTTATCCTCCTTAAAGAAACACATGTTGGGCATTACTGTCTCATCTCCTGCATGCCACCTTTACTAAAATATGGGGATTCCTCAGAGATTATCTGACAGAGACGTGGGGGAGAGAGAAGAGAGAGAACGAACTGAAAAGGTGAAACAGGGAGTATCCTAGAAGAAAGAGAAGAGCGATAAAGAGAATAAATGTGTATGTCACATCTAATGTGTAGGACAAACTGCTGCAGGGGAGCCATTTTCTTTGGGATCAATCAGAAAACCATTAATACAAGCCAGGACCTCCTTTAAACATGTATTTACCCAGCATGCATAGAGCCTGAGATGCCACTTCCTGATTGCACTGGTGGACATCATGGTGATAGAGGGGAGGGGGCAACTGCAAAAGCCACCTGTTGCCAGAGACATGTTTAAAATCTCTGATAGCCTTCTCGCTGGCTGGTTTTTATCAACAGGCTACTATAGACGCATCTCAATTCACGTCATTATTGAAAGGTTAACGTGCACGACTTCTTCCAGCGTCCTAGGTCACGCGCGGGCCTGACCGCGAGGACCTGTCCGTGGTGCTGACACGAGCTGCGGGACGCCAGGAGGGGAACGTGGAGTCTTCAGCCTTTGAACACGGAAACATAAACTCTGACTTTCAATGAACTTTGACTTTCAATCTAATTTGATTTTGATATCACTAATGCATCGGTGGGAATAGGGAGCTGTAGACTCGGTCGCGCGGCCTATTGATCATTTGCAACCCAAGGCTCGCGCGTGGGTCTATGATCTTCTGGTGACCCAGTAAAGGTCTGAGAAGAATCGATAATAGCATGTTTTGAGGGGGATTGACACCCCAGAGCTGATCATTCTATCACCATGGTTTCCGGGCCAGGCTGCGCCACAGCTGCTCCACCAGCCAGCATCCGCGCGACCATCGTCTGCAGCTCGCGCTGTTGCTATGGATCCCCCGTCTCTGTCACCAAGGCGGGAACGGTCCGCGAGCCAGGGTCGGTATTTAATCACAAGTTAAGAGAATCCACCGCGGCTAAATTACAGCGTTTCAGCGGCGGGCACCTGATGATGGCGTTTTATATCATATTGTTTCATCGACGTGGGTGGCGAAGTGCGGGGAAGGAGCGCGCGGGGCTGCGCCTTGCACGAGACCCGCGCGCTGTTATCAGCCAGCAGGTTGGCTAATCAATTTCACATTGCCTGAGTCTATGCGCTCACGTATTAAAGTTAAACTTGCTGTAAGTCGGTCTGGATAAGAGCGTCTGCTATAGGACGAAACGTAAACTTAAATTGAGCCTAGTAACAACCTCCTTCCTCCCTTAAAATCACGGGAATCACTTGTGAATACAATATAGGCCTGTGCGTATGAGGTCATCTAGTCTATATTTGGTGATTCCATCCTATTATTCCTGCTTGTTATACTCCCTCTTCTTAACCATAAAGACTCAGACAGACTTAGCCTAAATTACGTGACAACTATCGATCCAGAGTATGCAATCGATCGTGATTGGATATGGATTCGAACCAGCAGCATCTGCCTGTTTCCTTTCTCAGATAGAGAACGGTAATACTTGGTGGGGAAGGATCTGACGCGAACATTGCACAAGTTTGTTAGACGATGTTTTTTCATTGCCAGTGAACATTATGCTTGCTTGAGAACTGCTCTTACCACCAGAACACACAGACTGAGACGCTGTTAAAACTAACTGGGATGCAGACCTAGTATGGACCGGTGTGGTGCTTATGGCACACAAGCCTTGGTGCTTTGAGACAAGAGTTATGTATGGAAATTAGTAGGTAACACCCCCCCCCCCCCCCATCACCACCAACACCCCCCTCCCCTCACCACCATCACCCCCCCCCTCCCATCCCGAGCCTCCATCTCCACCTCATCGGCAAGCAAACCACCCCAACACACACACACACACAAACACCCACCCACACACACACACACACACACACACACACAAACCGACGCACACTTGCTAAGTCTCCTTGAGAAAACACAATTGTCCAGCAGGTACATTGGAGAGGAGGATCATCTTTACCTTGATGGTTGTCCAGGGTTTCCTCCGGGATGTACATGTTTTTGCTTTCATTGACCATAAATGTGGTCCAGCTTTATCCGTAGGTGAATGGAGAAAAGGTTGTGAAAGGAGGAGGAGGGGAAAAGGAGGAGATCCAAAAAGAAGGGGGGGAAATAAAGCAAAGAAAAAAAAGAAAACCGAGTAACACAGTTTTCTGTATTCCTTTCTTGCCTTTCAGTAAATATTACCTTATCCCCATGATGGAGTTAAAAGACAGAAACAGAGATTCGTTGGTGCCACCTAAGAAAACGAACCAGTGCATCTTCGGAACATCCGGGCCCTCAGCAACATGACACCAGCACCACTTGCTGCTAGTGGGCATCAAAATCCTATCAATCCCCCCCAAATGTTTGAGAGGTTGCCGCTAAAGATGCACACAAGACAACACAAATTGAGCGCTTGACTTCCGTATATGGAGAAAAGAAAAAAGGTTCAAGGTTCTCAGCGCATCAAAATGTAAAAAAAGAAAAAAGCATATATCGGCTATATATATATAAATATATATAGTGTGTATGTATTCCAGAACGGTATGTATATATATTCCAGAACGGACTTCACAGGGTTAAATCTTCCGCTAAATCCGATGCTGTCCATAAAAAAACACGCAAACACTCATCGTGCCTCATTTAGAAAGGATATCTGTCAGTTCAGACCCATAGTCACTGTAATGGTAACGGGAGTTTTCGATAGCCCTGCGGAGAGCTGCCTCCTGTCTCTCTGCAGTAACAGCTTCCCCCGTCTGGCGAGGCAGGGAGAGAGAGAGAGAGAGAGAGAGAGAGAGAGAGAGAGAGAGAGAGAGAGAGAGAGAGAGAGAGAGAGAGACTGACGACCAAGCCCCCCTCCCCTGCACCGTAGACACCCTGACCAGTTCCAGATGTTACCCCGTTAGAGACTACAGTAAACCAGACCGATTTTCCAGACATGCCTTCTCAGGAGACGGGCAAAATAAACGGAGTAAAGTTGGCCCGAGCTTTGCTTTGATACGGAGGAAGGAAACAGAGAGATGCTCCTCTTCTGATCACATCCAGAGGGATTCATTCCTTATCCAGCTATTCTAGACTATATCCTAACAACAGACACAGTTTAAAATAGGAATAATGACAGACTTCATGGATATGAAGACCACACCTGTAGTCTATCTGAACAATTTCAGGTTCCCCAACTGCCAACAGACATACAGAACCGCAGGAAAACATGCATCCATTACATTTCAGAGTTATTCAACATTATTGTGTATTGGTTTTGCCTAACCAAAGCAGTGTCACAAGGCAGCAGTTGATTGCATACAACATTAAACTGTTTTGTAAATGCACAGGTTGAAAACTAAACACCCACACCGTCTTATGTAAGGGAGCAGAGCAGTGGCCTGGCCTACACGTGCTGTCAGCCAACCAGCGCGTGGAGCCACTGATGGAGGTGATCCACGAGAGGGCAGGTTGAACAGACACACACGGAGGGGACATGGGTCAACATCACGGACTCAAAGGAGAGGATGCTGTTTAGAATACCCCCCACCCCACCCCCACCCCCCAACACACTTTTACTATAGTTATCCAATCGTTTCTATATATATTGGATTTGCGAAAATGAAAAAATCCACGTTGTGGCTTTCCACAACAGAAAACAAAGCAATAACTATTTTCTTTTTTTTCCATCTGCAGATCCCACTCGTTTGTCTTTAATTGTCTGGGCTCGTGCCACTCATACTAATGGTCGGTGAACTTCAACACGGGTAACGTCGAAGAAACACGGGGCTGTTTTCATGGGGGTAATGCCCTCTAGTGCAGTCTGGACGTACTGCATGAAAATATAAATAGCCTCAGATCTATGCCAAAGGATTGTGGCAAATGCAATTCTAAAGGTTATTTTAAGATTGTTTGACACATCGTGATGATTCACAATTATGCTTACTAGGTTAGAGCCGAAAGGTGGTCGGACTTTCCTAAATGCATTCTTGAATTAGTCATAATTTGGAAGAAAACTATAACACTGTTAGCTATCACGTTTCAGACAATATTGGGGACTGGCAGGTAGTACAATTGGCCAATGATGCCAAATAAATACATTTAGACATTTTGTGCCCATTGATTTTTCGAGGTTGATTATTGGTTCCTGATCAGTGCTCACTCAACTAGCCATGCCTGATGTTTACACTGTCAGAGCCATCATGGCTGCCCTGCTCTTCTGATCACAGCTTTCCCATGAGTTAGAATTACGCTTTCTTTAACCGTCATTCTACAGTTTCGATATCTAAAATTAATTTATGAGTAACAGTAATAGGTTTTAAAAAAAGGATAATTTCCATTTGTATTGTACTTGTAGCTCACAAGTTATCGATATCTTCCCGCTGTAACTCATTAGTAGCTAAGCTAGCTGGGTCTGAACAATGACTGCCTCTTCCTCGGGGGGGAACAGCTGCCTCACTAAAGGCTGCCTGGACATCAGCCTCGCCGCTTTACAAAGACAAGACCCTTACATCAAAAATATTGTCGATGTTGCAAGCCAAGTTGCCCTTTATACGTTCAACAATAGAGCGAATGAGTGGGTGAGTTTGAGCACAGAAATAAGGCAGGTACCATGGCAACAGCTAGCTTAGCTAGGACAAAGTGCAGCAGCAGCCAGTTTACTTCCAGTCAAAACATATTTGATATATGATATACACTGAAATTAACTGTTGATGCTATTGTGAGTAACTACTCTAACCAGTCAACTTTGTCCGTCAACTTAAACCTACGTGCAATTTAGGAGAACGTTAGTTTAGTGGGTTATACGAACCATGATCGAATTGACCTCTGATCGATCTTTTTTTTTTGGACAGGAGAAAACTGAGGTCGAGGGCACCTTGTTCGTGTACACAAGGTAAGAATGAGGTGTTAACTGTGCTGAAGTCTACTCTCAATATATCCTGAACTAGAACAAGATAGTGAAAAAACATCTCAGTCTAATTGGATTAGATAACTAAACCAAGCAAGTGCTTCTAACTTAATTGTGGTGTTTACCTTGGGAGAGACAGTGGACAGTGCTACCCTATGGAGGTAGTGAAGGTCTAACACTTCTGTTCGTGGGGCGCTACCATCATGGAGGTTGACCTTCCAAACTTTATCTAGCACACCTGATGCTGATAAATAGGTGATTGTTTGCTTAGGGGTCAAAGTGAAAACAGAATGGCAGCCAGCCTGCATACTTGTTTTCTACAGGATGTTGCAATGACACAGAAAAAAACTTGACCAGGATAGCTTAATGAACTTAACAAATGAACACAATCAGTTGGTCCAGAGAGTTCAAAATGCTAGAGTTTAACACGTCTTCCTTAAAAATAAAAGGTCTGATCTACATATACAGTATAATTCAGACAATTTTATGTGTAGATTATTAGGCTTCTGTCTTGTTATTGTGTATGTGTGTTGTGTAATGCAGTGGGGGCTTCCGCTTGTGTATTGTAGTATAGTTGTGTTATTTTTCAGATGGCTTCTCTGGATGGATGGATGGATAGATAGAAGTAGATGTATATTTTATGGGTCCCCAAAGAAAATGTGTTGATCTTGGACATGTGTTCATCTGAAGGCCCACAGACATGACTGTGCTTTCGTTTTTGGCCAGTTGACCATTTTATTGTCCGTATCGCTAAGGTTTGTAACAGTCTCCTGTCTTGTTTTAGGCTGGCCTCTCCTCGACATGGCTTCACCATCATGAACAGGCTGAGCATGGAGAACCTAACAGAACCCATCACCAAGGACCTGGACTTCCAGCTGCAGGACCCCTTCCTGCTCTACAGGAATGCCCGGCGTGAGTTGTTAGTGATCAGTATGGAGAATTCAACTGAGATTAATCGAGCTGTTGCCATGGGTGACCATCAGCGCTGGTCGATTGATCCGAAACTTGAACTTCTCAACCAGTAAGATGGTTGTGAAATTGTGAGGATTCAGCATACAGCAACCCTGTGATGTTGTAAGAGTTCCTATATAGTAACAAACTCACTCACTAACATTACATAATACTGATATAGTGTTCACTAATGACCATTGAAATTCACTACATTTTCTCTGTAGACATTTTGTTCAGCAGAAGCTCCCCTTCTCCAGATGAATAACAGGACTGTGACCCTAATCTTAAATCAACTCTTTATTTCAAATCTTCCGATCGCCATGTACTTGATAAAAATGTGATCGTGAGTTTTCGTGTATCAGATAACGTTACAGAGTGAGTTGTGAGGCCAGTGTTGGGTTAAACACAGGCGGGCCTGGAGAGGACTGGAGGAGCCAGACGTTAGGGCCAGGGGTCAGAATTCCTGGCGACCCACAAGGACATAGTTAGAACAGTGTGTGTATGGGGGTGGGGGGGGGGGGGGGTTGAGAATGTGTGAGTGGAAGAAAGAGAGTCCATGTGTGAGGGGGAGAAGTGTCTGAGAGAACGTGTGTGTGTATATGAGAGAGAGAAAGAAAGAGAGAGAGAGAGAGAATGTATGTGCTAGTGAGTTTGTACGCACATGTGAGTCAGTGAGAGAGAGAGTGTGTGTGTGTCTGTCTGTCCTGGTGTGGAGTTGTAGTCCCTGGCCCTGCAGAGTGCTCCAGGTCCTGACAGGACCATATAAGGTCCACTGGGTTGTGGTGTCTGCAGCTCAGAGTGCGTCTGTGGAACAAGTGTCCTGCCAACACCAGGGAGCCATGCCAGGGAGCCAGATTAGATAAAACACTCCACTCTCTCTCTCTCTCTCTCTCACACACACACACACACACACACACACACACACACACACACACACACACACACACACACACACACACACACACACACATCCTGCTGCAGACACACTCCATGACACACATATAAAACTTGCTCAAGATACTACGCACGTGTACAGATTTGCACGCACACACTCACGCCGTGCCATGTAAGTGATAGACGGGGGCTTGTTTTAGTTCTTATTACTGTTTAGGATACATCACTCAGCTATTGCTTGATGGACATTTTCCCGCCAAACCGTTGGGAATAACATGACCCCAAAGGTTCCTCCAGTATTTAATTGCGTGAGCTCTTGTATTTATCCAGTAAATTAACTCTGACACATGTTCTTCAGCACTTTCACCTCCCTCGCCAGAGCTTATGGAATTTTATCACATAGAACAAATACGTCTGATTGGCAGAGGTGCCCAGAATAGTCTGTCACCCTGAAGTTACAAGCTGGTATACACACACACACACACACACACACACACATATGAACTGGAAGTAAGGATTTGCAACTAGCTACATAGTTGGGTTACAAACACACATTGGCTCTGTGAACAACCAGCAGCTCTCCAGTTGTTACACCAGTCTGTTACACCCAGCCACTTCCTAAGCATTCAATTCCCCTATCCCCGACCACAGATGTCTCTCTCTCTCTCTCTCTCTCTCTCTCTCTCTCTCGCTCTCTCTCTCTCTCTCTCGGTGTACTGTTGTGCAGATGCATACATATGTGTGTACGGATGTATGTTAGCTAATCTTTACCTCCTGGTTGTGTTGGTGTACTAATGTATGCAGCTAGTAGCTGGTCCCTACCTCCTGGCCGTACATGTGTGTAGCCCAGGTCCTTCTCTGACACCATTTGACCCTTGAAGCACACCTCCAGGTCCTCCTCCAGACGCTCATGCTTGGGTCTCCTCTGGAGAAGCCGCCGGAACATTGTCTTCTCAAAGTCTCCTTTAACGTGTCCTTAGACGTGTCTCTAGTGGACAGGGGCTCCCTTTGATTTGTCCCTAAAGGACTTTAGCTGTGTCCTCCTCAGATGGCTCCTCAAGGTGTCTGCTGTAGGTCGATGTTTTACCAGGTACCCTAAGCAGAGCTTTGGGCATGTGTGGGGCTCTGTAGTGACCGCAGTGGCTATGATAAGTGACCCGTTAATGCTCTTCTTCCTGCCCCCCCCCACCCCCCTTTCTGCCCCTCTCCCTCTTCAGTCTCACAGTCTCAGCCTCCTTTGTCTGAGGCCTTCCAGGAAAACTGGTCTCCAGAGTCCAGGCCTTCTAGCTGAATGTTCCCAGGGTTGAGGCTGGGTAGCTGGTTGGTGTTCCCAGGATTGAGGCTGGGTAGCTGGTTGATGTTCCCAGAGTTGAGGCTGGGTAGCTGGTTGGTGTTCCCAGGGTTGAGGCTGGGTAGCTGGTTGATGTTCCCAGGGTTGAGGCTGGGTAGCTGGTTGATGTTCCCAGAGTTGAGGCTGGGTAGCTGGTTGGTGTTCCCAGGGTTGAGGCTGGGTAGCTGGTTGATGTTCCCAGGGTTGAGGCTGGGTAGCTGGTTGATGTTCCCAGAGTTGAGGCTGGGTAGCTGGTTGGTGTTCCCAGGGTTGAGGCTGGGTAGCTGGTTGATGTTCCCAGGGTTGAGGCTGGGTAGCTGGTTGATGTTCCCAGAGTTGAGGCTGACTGTCTGGGTCTCTCTCTTACTCTGAGTGACTCTGGTGCCGGGTCTCTGGTAGTTGTTCCCAATCTTCCCTCTCTCCCAGGGGTGTGTGGGATGTGTGTGTGTCCCTCTTCATGGTGTTCCTCACTTTCCCAGGCTTGTGTGTGTGTGTGCTCTGGTCTGGTTCCCAGGCTGTGACCCCAGCCTATCCCTGGAGTGTCAGCCTGCCAGTCAGACCAGCAGTAGGCAGAAGTCCTAGTCTGGCTCCAGGTCCTGATGCATACACATCCTCTCTCTTTCTCTCTCTCTCTCTCTGTTCCTCTCCCTCTCTTTCTCTCTCTCTGTTCCTCTCTCTCCCTCTCTGTCCCTTTCTCTCCCCTCCCTCTCTTTGAACTCTATCTGATACCAGAATGCCTCTGGCATCTGTCTGTCTTTTTCCTCAACACACCTCTTCTGATGTAGTCTACCTTATCTGTCCTTTTCCTGTCTTTTTTGGTCTCTTCATATCTTCACCCTTCAGGGGCCGGGGTGAGGGGCCGGGGGCTGGTGGCTGGGGTCCGGGGTGGGGGCCGGGGTGAGGAGTAAGTGTTTGGTAGATGTGTCTAATTTAGTTGTCAGCGCTGCTCTCATCCTAAAGCCTCCCTCCAGCCTGTAGCTCTGTACAGACTGCCTGTCTGTCTGCTGGGTTCATCACCATGTAGTTGATGTTTTCACTAACCCCCTTATCCCTGATGATCACTACTTCCCTCCTTCTCTCTCCTCTGTTTACATCCCAGGAGGACCGTGTTGTAACATGGGAATGTTTCATAGTAACACACACACTCTTTTTGCTACCATCCCCCCGACAGCGTCTTCCTAATGCAGACATCATGACATTACTATCCCTCCATCAGTTCCTCCATCATACATACATTATTATTCACCTCTATTTTCTGTCTCTGTGTCTCCCTGTCTGTCCCCTGTCTGTCTGCCTCTCTCTGTCTCTCTCTCCTCAGTGGCCATCCATGGTATCTGGTTCTATGATAAGGAGGACTGTCAGCGCATCGCCACACTCATGAGGAAGTGCGTACACACACACACACACAGACCCCTGCCCCCACACACAGACATACACAAATGACTGCTGTAAGTAAAACACTCCCAGCCTCATAATGACTAAATAATGTAAGTGTTAATGTATTATTAAGAGTTGTGTTCTCTAAAGGCCAGGGCACTTAGCTGTAGAGCCCCTTCTACAGAGCAGCTCAGAGCCTGGACACACAGCACAGCCCTCCAGGGGATTCACACACACACACACACACACACACACACACACACACACACACACACACACACACACACACACACACACACACACACACACACACAGCTGTGATTGATTTGTTTTCCCAGTTGATTTATGTAACAATTGTTGTGTGTTCTCTCTGTAATGGCCATCTTTTACTGTGGCGTGTGCGTGTCCGCGTGAAAGTCACTTGAATGATTTACTGTTTTAGCGAATTGCTTACATGTTGCTCATGAGTGTGTTTTAGTGCTGATAGCTGTCGAAAGACGCAGTAAATGGAAATGCGTGCACACCTACCCTGACACCCTGTGTTCTGGTGTGGGTCCAGTCTTACCCAACAGGAGCAGAACCTAGCCCACCAGACCCAGACCCAGGGCCCGGTGCAGACACAGGGGGGCTGGGTGTCTCCCAGGGGGGTAGAGGCTGGGGGGGACAGCAAGGCTGTGGACATCCTACAGATGCTGAACAAGGCCCGCAACGAGTACGACAAGGTAGGTCCAACCCCCCCCCAACCTTCACCCCCTTCACCTCTCACCCCGTCCTGCAGCAGAGTCACTGGGCTACTTTTAAACCTGTCCTTTTTCCTTGACCCTCCTCTTCTCTTCCTCTCAGGGAGGGAAGCTGAGCCCAGAGCCTAAGGAGATAGGGGGCATCAGTCTCCATGACAACCCCAACCTGATTAAACCCATCCCAGTGAAACCTACAGATGTTCAGACAGGTCTGAACGAGAGGCATACACAGGTACCACACCTCTCTCTCTTTGTTTCTTTTAGAAACTTCTCTCACTCTCCCAGGAACTCTGTGTCTATGTCTCTCTCTCTCTTCCACCCTCTGTCTCCAGGACAGTGAAGGGGAGCCCAGGCGTCTGTCTCTGTCTCTTCTGTTTGGATCCCAGGCGGTCTCACCTGGACCTGGACCTGGCGCAGGCCCCAGCAACCCTGGGGCCCCCAGACCTGCGGTGGTCCGCTCCCTATCCTATGAGGACCCGACCACGCCCCGGGCCCTAGCAGGGGGCCAGGGGGAGGCAGGCCCCCCACCCCAGCACTGCTCTGCTCTCCAGAAGCTGATGTCTGGCCAGCGAGGGGTGTTGGAGCTGCTGCAGCCCTTGTCTGAGTCCCCTGAGAACAGGCTCAGTGAGAATGTGATGCCCCACCAGCAGCCTCAGCTTCAGACCAGACAAGACCCAATCCAGAGACTGCTCCATGGCCATTCCTCTTCCTCCCCTGCCCCTCCCTGCTGGTCCCAGCCCCCTCCTCTCCAACAGCCCCCTCCTCTCCAGCAGCCCCCCCTCTCCTCCTCCCTTCAGCCTGCACAGGGCTTTTCCCACCCTCTACCCCACCACCCCCTACCCCACCACCCCCACTACCATCCGGCACCCCTCTTTTTCAACCAAACCCACCCCCACCCCCAGCCCCAGCCTCAGCCTCACTCCCAGTCTCAACCCCAGCCTTGCTCCCACCTCCAGCCTCCCTCCCTCCCCCACTCCCAGCCTCAGCCCCAGCCCAAGCCTCACTCCCACCCTCCCTCCCAGCCTCACCCCCAGCCTCACTCCCAGGTGGTGTCCCCCTATGAGTTGCTCCAGAGGCTTCAGCTGGTGCAGCAGGAGCAGAGCCTGCCCCCCCATGACCCCCCAAGACACGCCCTGGCCCCCCGCTTCCATGAGCCGGCCCCGGGCCCCTTACCTACCCAGCCCCTCGCTCCCTCCCCTGCTCAGAAGACCAGCCTGCCCCTCCAGGTACAGCATGGTTATGAACTCTTTAATATTGGACACTAGTGGTATTAGTGTGTGTGTGTGTTGTTCTACAGTGTGAGTCACTGTCACCCCTCCCCCTCCAGGTGATCTCCCCCCAGCGGATCCCTGCTACGGTGGCCCCCACCACCCTGCTCCTGTCCCCCAGTGTGTTCTCCCAGGCCAGGCCAGACGGCTGCCCCCCTCCCTCGGTGTCGCGGCCTCCCCAGCCCCCGCAGCAGCCCAGTGTGCTGTCTAAGAGCCAGCTGCAGGCCAGCCTGCTTCACCTCATACAGGTCAGACACACACACTCACACACAAACACTCGTTCACACCCTCTCCCTCTCTGTCTCATGTTGTCTCTCTACAACTGTCTCTTTCCCTCTCACAGACCGACACCTCATTTCTGGACACCATCTACGAAGCGTACGTCAGTCGTCTGGGCAACGGCATGGCTTCAAACAAGTACTGACGCTCAGGAAGCCTCAGTAATGACCCCTGACCCCATCTTCTAACCCTGACCCCACCTCCTGCCTCCTCTACCCCTACCCCCATTCCTTAGCCCTCCTCCCCCTCCCTCCTCTTCCAATGCTTTTAGATTTCTTCCTAGTTTTTACAATGAAGGGAATGAGGATTGAGTGAATGTTTGTTGTAACAATGTTTCCTTTTAAGAGGCTGTTTTTTTAACGATGCCCATAATCCTGCTTCAAATACAACAGCCAAGGAGTCACATTTCATTTTCATGATTCTACAACCACCTGTTGTGGGTGAGGTTGAGGTCTTACTGTTGTCCCATTCATGTGCTCACATAGGATGTTGTCATTAACTCAAAACACACAAGGATGTATAATGTGTAACATCATTAGCTGATGTGTAAAAAAACAAAAAACAACAGGTGTTAATCAGACCCCACATCTGTACAGAGACCTGGATGGTAACTACAGACTAGCCACATCACCAAACCCTGTCAGAGCACACAGGACCCACTGTCACATCACATGTATCATCCCAACAACAGCTGACTGTCTGTAGATGCTGTAGGATTGTAAAGTATTGAGTATTGTAAAGTATAGCAGTACTTCAGTGACTGTAAAGTATTGCTACATTAAGACTGTAGCAGTCTGGGATTCCTTTTATATCACTGGGTATTTTTTATTTTGAGAGAAGATGCTTGTAAAACGACTTGTTATACAGTTATCTCCTGTTTTTTCAGAGAGAAGAGAATATTTTTGTTTCTATTTTTCTACTATGGTACAAAACCATGTTCTCTTGTCAAAACCCAGGTATGGTAACACGTACTGCAAACAGCAATACTGACGGCAGAAATTAATTATATTCATAAAATAAAATATTAGTTGTCAAATGGGTTCATAGCACACACAAAAACGTGTCTGTTATCTGGAGTTTAGAGATTTGGTTTCATATTGGAAGTATTTTTTAACTGTTGCTAAGGGAGACACAGGAGTACACTTTTACAATGCGTCTCTAAAACTCTGGAACCTTGATGGGGAAATAAAGATGATTTTTCACTTTGAAGTCTATAGATGTACACTTAGTTTTGATGGGGTTTATATGAAATGGACAATAAACATGAAATCTGCATTGTCCTCATTAGCGTGGTGAAGCTGTCCCACTGCAAGCTTCAGCAGTTCTGATGGTTCAGCCCCAATTAGAGCCTCCTGCCAATACTGAGAACACTTCTCCAGTGGACCAATCCATTCATATTTGTCATATCCACCCAAGCGAAACAGTTACAAACCAATTATTGGAAATTATTTCTACTTTGCCCCCTCATCCCCCATAGTGTGTACTGAGGGAGATACAGAGGGAGGAAAGGAAAGAAGGGGGGGGAAGAGAGGGAGGGAGGCAAGTGTGTGTGTGTATGAAGGACAGATCAAAGCATTGATTGTGTAGTTGGGTACTGGTCTCTTAAATCAAGTCCTAAATGACTCCTGCCCATGTCCCTCTTCAGGCATGAGGTCTGAGACTGGCTCCCCTGGTCTGATCCCTGCTGCTGGCTGCCCTTGGAGGAAGAGCTATAGGTTAGGAACACTGATTTGGTTGACAAAGCTTCATATTTTCCACTATTCTCCTCTCCTCTATGGATAGACCATGGAAGGTTTAATTCCTGCTGTAAAGCTTGACGAACTGAAGACCAAATCGATGACCTGCTGGAAGTGTGTGTGTCTGTGTGTGTGTGTGTGTGGACTCCTTCCTTTAAGCACGTCTCACTTTCTGTATCCACATTGAACCGACATGGACAGAGGGAACCAGCCAATCAAAGAACACCTTATTTACATTTAGCAGACGCTCTTATCTAGAGCGACTTACAGCAAGTACAGGGACATTCCCCCCTGAGACAAGCAGGGTGAAGTGCCTTGCCCAAGGACACAAAATCGTGTAGCCACAGCCAGGAATCAAACTCGCAACCTTCCAATCACAAGCCCAACACCTTAACCACTGAGCCACCAGCCACCTGTGAACAGGGATCTTATGGTTCAGACTTAAGGACAACAAGGACCATTTCTACTAGTGATAGGTGAGTGGCTCTTCCTCTTTTGTCCAGATGTGTGTTTGCGTGTGTGTATGCATGCCTGAGTGTGTACATTGTCTTTAAAGGTGAGTATGTAACAACTATGACGCTACACGTCACTCATGATTTTCTGGGATCACTAGAAACTGAAATGAATGCATCCAAACCCAACATACAAGTAGCTATATTTATTATTCATTTAGCATCTTTTATCCGATGTACTGTAAAAACAGAGTGTGTCAAACTTACGGTGGAAGATCAAAGATCCTGTACATAGTTCTAATAGTGTTTCATTGCTTGTATTTTACCAGTCAAATCACTAAACAACCACATCTCCACCACAAGTTATCTAGGGATCATAAGCAAGGTTCCAGAGGAATGTACTGTTTTAATGTCATTCTGGGCTAGATTCCAACCTGTGAAATGACTGTTGAGTGACCTGTTCCCTCCAGATGCACAAAAAAACCTCCAGACTTGAGATGTTCTATATCCAAGGTTCAAAGTTATTAAGATCTTTGTCTTCTGAAAAGGAGAGGCAACCGTACACTCACAGATAAATAACCCAACCAAAACACACAAATAACACACAAATAAAAATGAGAGACAGACCATGTCAGGATTGCCTAATAGCTTTGACATAATAAGTGCTTTGTTTAAAGTCACATAAATTAAAATATATAAATGTTATTTAAAAACAGACAATGATTGCACATGAATTATGTTCATGACCTTGTAGGCTACATGTGGTTTCTGCAGCTCTCAAAATAAAATCCAGACTATTAAAAACGACAGAAGTGGTTGAGTGTTCAAAAGATGTTCCAACTGAATTGCTTTGGATCTGAAACTACCACATCCCTGTACACCATTTATGGCACTGCAAATTACTGAACAAATAAACAGCTTGGTTCATATATAAAACTGGCTGATGTTTTTGAAACAAAAAGCTAGTTGCCTATGGGTCTTGCTAGGCCAACCGATACGTGAACTGTAAAGTAAATACCGCTATACTGATGCAGCAAACATTATCCAACATCAACAAACTTATGTCAAATGTTGTTAGTATGGTTGTAGTTTTCCTGATCGGTGCGTCTTCAATAGCCTACAAGATGACGTGCTGACCGAAGATTTACCGCGTCTTGAATCCACAGAACATGCGGCTCTTTATATAGGATATTGGGCATAAGGATACAGCCAGAATGGTTCAATCTGCAACACTTAGCATCTGCACAACTATCACATTGGAGTTTCTGCAGAAGCTGGAGGTGAGAGTGACCTCTGATCCCCCGCAGCCTCCAGCATGTTGCGGTTCTAACCTCAGCCTCTAATGTAACACACTTCGGGGACCTTTGGGTGGCGCACTGGACAAACAAATGTTTTCTGACAGTCCTGCTATTTCATATTTGCTCGTACAACATATTTGGATATCAGTGGATGTTTTTTGTCGTATTGGCAGAACAGTTTAAGAGTATTAATGTCGTTTCTAATTAAAAATTAAGAGAGTAGGTGTGCGTGTGTGGTGGACAGATAGCTGGTCTGATGTCCTGACCCACAGCAGCAGTGAACTGGGTCAGTGGGGGAGGAGGAATCTCCCAGCTAAGCATCTGTTTGTGTATTCGTGTGTGTTTGTGTGTGTGTGTGTGTGTGTGTGTGTGTGTGTGTGTTTGCTTATGTGTGTGTGTGTTTGTGTGTATGTGTTTGAACAGACTAGTTGAGTGCAGGCTTCTACAACTCAAGATAATTAAGTTTGCAGCTGCATATTGAAATAACAATGAGAGTAGATGTGTCTGAATACTGGCTACCAGACCTGGGATCTTGGTTAGTGTTTCTCTGGGACGCTCAGGGTCACGGTCTTCTCCTCTTGAACGCACCTCTTCTCTGGATGCTGTGCTTCTGAGATTTAGACACACACGCTCATTTCATAGACACAAATCATGTCCATGTTTGCGTGGGATAATTAGCCAGATAGTTGCTAGGATTGTTACATTTAATTTATTTTAGATTGATCAACAGCAAACAAGCCTCATGTTGTAAAACTGTGTGGATGTGTGTGTATAGAAGTGTGTATGTGTTCAATATGTGTAGCTAAACTTTCATGGTGTGGGTTTTTATAAGTGTGTATAGGTGTGTTTTGTGTGAATTAGTGTGTGTCTGTATAAGTGTGTGTGTGTTTAAGTGTACGTATGTGTCCACTAGATGTCTCACTGTGTTTGCTAACTAAGCATTTCAAGCATTTATATTCTGCTTTCACTGATTGGACCGAAACAAGGCTGCGTCTAGAAATCACTATAATCCTCTTCGATGCAACCCCCCCCCCTCACCCACCCCACACACCCCCCCTACACACTCCCACCCACACACACCATATTCACCAGCCATCTCTCAACTATCTCCATCTATCCCCCTGCCTTCCTGGCACTTCTGTACACCCAAGAGGGAGAGACTGGGGGGGGGGGGGTTTACAGGAGGGAGGGAGAAGAAGAGAGGTTGACAAGAGGAAGCGAGAGAGAAAGAGAAACAGGGTGAAAGAAAGGGAAACAGAGGGAGGAAAGGAAGGAAAGAGAAAGGAAGGGAGGAGGGAGGGAGGGAGGGAGGGAGGAGGGAGGGATTTAATCCTGGTGGATTACGCTGGTCCCAGAGAGTCCATGCAGGAGCCGGCTGGTTAGTGTGTTTCAGGACCTGTCCCAGCAGCCTCGTCCCAGCAGCCTTTACCCACGCCATTAACCCCAGCCTGCTCACACCTTGCCCTGGGTCCGGATTACAGAAAGGGCCCTAGTACCTCCTGGATGAGTCAAGAGCTAGGCTGCTGTGAGTGGTGCTGTGGGTGTCCTCTATGCTCTGGAGAGGAGGATTTGCTCATGGAGAGAATTTTCTTTCCTGTGCCAGCGGTTAACGGTGTTGGATTGTACCTTTGACTCAGGAAAAAGGACGTGAACATCTGGATTTTCTATCTTATCTCAGTTTTGTTTCCCATCGGACGTGAAGCGGAAAGATGCGGATGAAGTGATGAGTAAACGAGTGAAGAGAGAGGTAGTCATGGAGATGTTGAAAGTGACAGAAAGCGCGCTCGGCTTGCCCGCTCCCAAAACTTCTCGGAAGTCTCTAGAACCTTGCAGAACATTCTGGAGGTTGCGCTGAGCTAACATGAGAACACTGAACCTAGAACTCTGTTCTTGTGAATCATACTGGGACCCACTCACGTTCTGTCTCTACAGAACGAGAACTGAAGCCCTTGTTGCTGGACTGCGTACCAAGAACCTCTGCTTCTGTTGTTCTTAGATACACTGAAGTTCTACACCTCATCGGACTTCATCTCTGTGTAGATCTCCACAGACCAGACCAGAACAGACTGGCCTAGACCAAACCAGACCAAGCCTGTGAGAGCAGCTAGGAGAGGACAGGACGGAGGGATGCTGTGCTGGTGCTGGAGGGGTGCTGGAGGCATGACTGCCGGCCATGCTCAGATGCGATTGGCCACATTGGTGTGGATCGTCTGCTCTGGTTGGTTCTTCTGGTCTGCACACGCTCAGATGAAGATCCCCACAGAAACGTGAGTACAAAGGGACACCACTCCCTAACACTTCTAACCCCTCACCCCTGGTCCCCCATCCCTTACCTCACTCTCACACACTCCCCCATCATTCCTTACCCCTCTCTCACTCTACTAGAAAGAGAAGTAGAATCATGGTGGGAGTGATAGGAAGAGAGGAGATATGAAGAGGAAGAGAGTAACGTATTGTATAATTGAATTGTTTTCATAGAATGAATAGTCTCTGATGCATGCCAAGAAATTACTTGTTTTAGCAATAGACCCTAGTGTGTCAGTAGAATCAGATACATTGCACACACACAAACACACACACACTCAAAATTACGTACAATTGGACACACACACACACAGTGTCCTGCCAGGTTGTATTTTGGGCCTGTGTCCTGTTGTGAGAGACAGATTAGAGCTCAGATCCATGCTAGTTTACCAGGCCAGCCGGAACAGCAGCTCTCGTCCTGGAAACAGATCTGACAAAGTCCGCCTTAACCACGGTCTTAAACCTGTGGACTGGCCTGACCTGGCCTGGCCTGGCCTGGCCTGGACTGGACTGGCACGCTAGGTTCCTCAACCTGATAACATCTGATGCTCTGTCTTGGTAGCACCTAGCAACACCACACACTTTAATACGTCCCACATGTATTTATGAGGCTCTGTTAGCTGAGGTAGAGTTTCCCTGCTTTTAATAAGTGAGTTGGTGTTTCCTGTCAGGTACATCTTGTCTGTGTTTCTTTATTCCACATGTGTTTTCCCTCTCTCCCTCTGCCCTCAGTGTCCAGCAGTGGGCTGAGTCCTTTGGGAAACAGATACTGGCCCTGTCCACCAAGTACTCTGGAGCACAACTTCTGCAGAAGGTAGGACACACACACACACACACACAAAGACAGACACACAAGCAAGAACTGAAAGAGAGAAAAGAGAGTTGATGCACTTCCACAATCAAACTAGAACATGTGGCATCATCAGAGGGGAGGGGCCAGGGCATAACACCCTCGCTGATCTCCCAGCCAATAGGAGCCCAGGGTGCTGACATGGTTTCCCCAGCTGTACCACAAGACTGGCAGACCTGAGCTGCTAACAGTGTAGACTGTAATCTGTACACTGTGGACTATATACAGGGACATTACATACTGTACTAGAGAATCTAATGGCACTTAAGAATAGTATGGTACTTAATATAATCTAATGTTGTTCAGAACTAGTCGTCGGTCCCCATATGGTGACTCGCCAGTATTGTTGTTTTCTTGCTTTATTATTCGCAATTGTTGTGTTATGCTTTTATAGTTCTTCCCTTGGGATGACCGATGCTCTTTGTAAAAGCTCTCTCTTGTAAGTCGCTTTGGAAAAAAGCGTCTGCTAAATGAATACATGTAAATGTACTGTACTTATACACTATTCACAAACTGTGAATAGTGGAGGGCAGTATCTATTTTCTAATTAGTAAAATAGATACTGACCTCCAACAGTATCAACATAATCTAACAGGCACCCTAATAGTGTTTTTACAACTATTATCCCGATTACGCTGTCTACTGTCTCTATCGAGTATTCTCTACTGTACACTGTGTGTTATATCTGGTATCCGGTACACTATTGTGTACTATACTGTTGTGTATTAGGAACAATGTTTTCTAAACTATCCTCATGAACCAGTCATGTGCTGTGTACTATTAGTGTGTGTCTCTGTGTGTGTGTGTGTGTGTGGGGGGGGGGGGGGGGGGGTGGGCGCTACATATGTGTGTGTTTGTACATGGGCGGGTGTATGCGTGCATGTGTGTTCTGACCTCCATAGGTGTAATTCCTGGCCCGGGATACTAATTAACACAAACTATCTGTTCCTTAGCAACCCTCTGGTCACACCTGCAGACTCACCCCATCTGGTCTCGCTCTCACACACACACACACACACACAAACACACACGGGCCCCTTTACACACACACACCCCAACACACACACCCCCTCCCACACACGCCTACACACACAGAAATCAGAGTTCAGAAGGGTGTTTGGAGGAAAGGTTAGCCCTCAGGGCTGTGTTGGGTAGGAACATGTTTACCAGCTCTCATTTATCCCTCCTTTATCTCTCTCTCGGACACCATTCCACTGTTCTTTGGATTACGTATGTAAAGCCAGGTTGAAAAAAACATTTGAACACATTTGAAGCAGAACATTTCATTGCAGTTTTAACAATGGGATTATGGTGTGTAGGATCTATGGTACAACAGAGGTTAGAGGTCATGGTTTGTCCTGTGTCCTATGATTGCGTGTCTTGTTCTTCTCATGGTGTGTGTGTGTGTGAATCTTCCAGAAATACAAGGATGTCCAGGGAGTGGTGAGGATGGAGGAGGTGGATGGAGAGGAGCTGGTGAAAAGCATAGCAGATGAGATGGAGAACATGTTGGGGAGGAAGATGAAGAGTGTGAAGGTGAGGAAGACGCACACACACACACACTCTCAAACGCACACACATACATTTAAGCGTCCACACATACAAGCGAGGACACAACCAATCACTCATGTGTGCACACACACACACATAATATTCATAGTTCATGTTGAGTTGACACACACTTTATTTAGCAGGCAGCTTTCAGAGTGTTTGTTCACTTCCTCCATTATTATCCAATACTGGACACACATTATGATGGATGCTTGCTTTCCTACAGGTACACTCTTGCATATTTCAGGTTCATGTTGAATTCATGTTCATGTTCTTGCTCTTGTGGCTCTTCCCTTTGGCACTTGTTTGGTTTCCCACAATGCATGACTCATGTTCTGGCTACCTGCAATGTTTGGGGATCTCGTTGTTATGATCAGTAACCGATGCTCTTTTGTAAAGCTCTCTCTTGGAAGTCGCTTTGGATAAAGGTATCTGCTAAATGAATAAATGTAACGTAAATATAAACGTGTGTTTGATTAAGTAAGCGAAACCCAACTTGGTTTGTTGCCTAGTAACCCAAGGAGGAAGGGATATGCATGCGGTGCTTCTGTACACAGAGAGCATATGTCTCTGGGCCGGGTCACTGCCCGCCTGTCTTAATGGGATTTATACAGCCTGTTGTGCTGGTTACAGAACATGATGATGGTAACAGTTTCCGCTGCCTCTAGCTTTGGTCCACTTCAGCAGTTTGGAGTTCTTGTTCTCCATGGTTCACCTCTGTCTGGTGACCTTATCTGTTACAGCTCACATGTTCCTGCCTGCTGATATTAGTATAGGCTGACGATGTAAGTGGTGATGCTGTTCATGTTTGGTGACATCATCTAGAAAGCCCACAATGTCATTTCTACTAAATCGATCAATCCAAATGGCAGAAAGATTTCAGTGACAGTGGGACATAATACAGTGACATCATGAACTGCTGGGACTCCGGAAGCAGTAACTGAGAAACATTTGACAGTTGAATCGTTTAGTTGATGCTTGTATGGTTTATCTGTTGATGCTAGCTTTATTGACTGTGTGTTTCTGTGTGTGTGTGTGTGTGTGTGTGTGTTTGTGTGTGTGTGTGTGTGTGTGTGTGTGTGTTTGTGTGTGTGTGTGTGTTGCTCCTCAGAAATTGGCTGAATCAGCAGAGGATGCAGATCTGTACCATGAGTACAACGCCACTCTCGAGGTCAGTGAATCTGAGTTATTTCTCTCCTGAACAGTATATAGAAATGGACTTCTAGAACCTTTCTATACTAAGAACCCTACATGTCCATAAGGTTCCAGACGGAACCCTTTTGACAACTTGAAACAAGACAGAAAACTCAGTGTGTTTTGAGCTGATGTACTTCCTGTTTGCAGTTTGACTACTACAACTCCATGATGATAAACACCGTGGATGAGGACGGCAATGCGTTGGAGCTGGGCTCTGAGTTTCCTCTGGAAGAGAATGAACACTTTAACAAGCTTCCTGTCAACACTCTGCAGAGTGACATCCAGGTGCCCACCAATGTTTACAACAAAGGTGGGACACACTCACACACACACACACACACACATCATTTACATTTAGTCATTTATCAGACGCTCTTATCCAGAGCGACTTACAGCAAGTACAGGGATATTCTCTCTGAGGCAAGTAGGGTGAAGTGCCTTGTCTAAGGACACAATGTCATTTGTCATGCGTTAAGCCAGGTATCAATCTTGCAACCTTTCGATCACTAGACTGATACCTTAACCGCTCAGCCACCTGACTCTGAATTTACTGATTCCACACACAAACATAACATCATCTTAATGGTCTTCTGTCTTCCCTCCCCCCCGCCCACCTGCTCTCTGTCTGCAGATCCAGACATTCTGAATGGAGTGTACATGTCAGAGGCTCTGAACGATGTCTTCGTAGATAACTTCCAGAAGGACCCTACGCTGACATGGCAGTACTTTGGAAGTGCCACTGGTTTCTTCAGGATCTACCCTGGTACACACACACACACACACACACACGCACACACATGCACACACATCCAGTGATCAACATTTGGGCTGACTGGGCTGACTGACAAGCCTCACACTGGGGTCAGTGTTGCTGAGGATGAGGACGAGGATGCAGCTCGTTCATGCAGCTCGTTCTGCAGACAGTAGACAGTTCTATTAGCTGACTCTGGATCTGGTTTGACAGGATGTCTCTGGATGAACCGGTTGCTGACTGTCATTCTGGGTCAATAGGCTCATTAGCAACCTGGGTGACTCAGCTGCACCACAGCCAATACTCTGTCTTACCCCCTCACCTTTAATCTTACCCATGTTGTCTTAGCACTTACCCTTAAAAACCAGGATGAAGACTTGGCACACCACTTGGTTAAGGTTACATGTTCATACAGCATCGCTAGCTGGCTGCTTCGTCACCAGAGAAGATCAATTATCACAAACTTCCAAGATTGCGTGGTTATTGATGCATCAATCTGTTTCGATTAAGAACAGGGTTGCAAATATAAGTACAAGATGGACAAATCAAAGAACATAGACCAAATCAAAACAATACTTTTTTTTCAATCAATTATTTAAGACGAAAATACGCATGACCCTGGATGATGTTTATTTTGTCTCCTACCCTTACACCCCCACGTCCATCGATTTCTCCATCCATACTTCCTGTACCTCTATATTTTTTTCCTCTGCCCCTCCTCCCTCCCTCCATCCCTCCCTCCCTCCCTCCCTCCTTCCCTCCATCCCTCCCTCTCTCCCCTGTAGACGGTTCACCTCATCAGACTCCAGATCAGATCCTGCTCTGTCTCTGGCTCCTGTTCATTTGTCCGACAATCACATCTTCTGAATGCTAATCGCAATTACACACAGACAAGCGGAAGTCATGTGATCTAATTTGATTCAATCACATTCAAATGTAATTTTTTTCAGGAATCCAGTGGACCCCAGACGAGAACGGAGTGGTGACCTTTGACTGCAGGAACAGGAACTGGTGAGAGTCCTCGATGTGCGACAGATACCCAAGCCTAGGAAGGTGGTGGAGTAGGTGGTGTCTGTATGTGTGCTTGTGTGCAAGCTGTGTGTGTGTGTGTGTGCCGGTGTGTTATCCATGTCTACTTATGTGTGTGTGCTATGTGTATGAGTGTGTATGAGTGTGTGTGTCAGGTCGGAGGTCTTGGACATCAGTGGGTTCAAAGTGCTCCTGGACTCTCAAGGGCAGATTGCTACAGCAGCAGGACAGGTTTCCATGGCAGTGGGGCAGGTTTCTATGGCAGCAAGGCAGGTTTCCATGGCAGCGGGGCAGGTTTCCATGGCAGTGGGGCAGGTTTCCATGACAGTGGGGCAGGTTAGTAGTTCCTGGTTTGGAGGTGAGTCACAGTTGCCACTTCCAGACAAGGAAGTGATGCGTTTGTGCTCTGTCGCCTGCCAGGGAGCGTTAGATAAGGGCCATTGTTCAGGCCAGAAGCAAGAGGTCAGGACTGGCACTGAGGCAAGATGACTAATCTCATCTGTTCTTTCCGTAATCAAGGGATGAAGGAGAGGGGGATGGGGGAGGGGGGGGGGAGTTAGCGTGTCGCTAGTCAGGGACTTACTGCTGTCACCCTCGCCTCATTGACCTGCTAATACCCCAGGTGGAATAAGGTGGAATACACACAGAAAAGCATCAACACACACACATTAGTGATGCTTAGGACTATTGGGTGGGGAAGATGGTGCAGGGGGAAAGAGAAGATTGTCCATTTTGTAGGACTTACCCTGTAAATTCATGTTTATTGTTGTCAAAAAAATGATAGACTTTACTCCTGCAAACACAACTGTTACATTTTTACCTATACCTAAAACTGCAATTTCCACCCCTGGAGGACAAATAAAGGTTTATCTAATCTAATCTGTCGGAACTGGAGTTCATAATATTTAAAGACCAAATGCAATTCTACGCAGCTGAATACTTATCCATTCACCCATGTCCCCCAAATGGATGTTGTTCAGAGGGAAATAATTGGTCCCATTTTAACCAATATATTTCTGTGTTTAGTCCCAGGTCTTTGCCCTGTGTACATGATCTGTCTGTGTATGCATGACCTGTGTGTGTGTGTGTGTGTGTGTGTGATCGATGTTCGTGCCCTCACACTTTGACCAGGCCTTGTCCTGTATACAAAGGTCCAGCTTCATCCCTACTCTCATCCCATTATTCTCATCTCCAGGAAGTCTTAAAGCTCATTACTGTCCTAAACAGATTCTCCTGGACAGACTTGAAAGCTGTCATGGCACAAGCTCACTCACGGTCCATTGTGTGTTCATTCAATTCCCCTGTCCCCAACCTTCTCTCTCTCTCTTTCTCTCTCCTCTCGTTTTCATTTTCACTTCATCTCTCTGCCAGCTCTTCACTCTCTCTTGCTGTCCACCATTATCTTCCATCTGAATGGGAACTTGAGAACGTCATTGATTGGTTTCCATAATACTCAGAATACCGGGCCTTGTGAATAGAATATTCATCTTCTGAAGCATTCCAAACGTATATGTGTATGTTTTAAATGATTATGTGTGTGTGTGTGTGTGTGTGTGTGTTTGTGTGTGTAGGTACATCCAGGCTGCCACCTCTCCTAAGGACATAGTTATCGTGGTGGATGTAAGTGGCAGCATGAAAGGCCTCAGACTGACCATCGCCAAGCACACCATTAACACCATCCTGGACACGCTGGGGGAGAACGACTTTGTCAATGTCATTGCTGTGAGTAGGGGATTAGCACAATGACACACAAACGCACAGATGTCGCACACACTCACATACACAGATACACACAGTCTGAGAGGCCGGCAGAGGGACTGTACACAGACACTCTGGGAAGATTATTTTTGTAAATGTACATAGTGTGGATTATCTGGTAGGTAATAATGCCTGTGTGTCTAAATCACACACAAACACATTACCACACAAACACACACACAGAAGCTGTCTCTGTCTCTTTCACACACACAAATCAAAGCAACAAAAAAAACTCCCTAACCCTTAACTTGTTTTCAAATGTTTTGATTGACATGTTATCCATCACGCTTTTATCAAAACAAAAGACTACATTTAAACAGTTTCTGACCTGTGGCTTTCTCCAACAGTACAGTGACTATGTCCAGTACGTGGAACCCTGCTTCAAGGGAATCCTGGTACAGGCTGACCTGGACAATCGAGAGGTAAGCTTAAGATAGTGCCAACTAAGCTAATGCCAACCGTATTAAAGCTGACTATGACGGCACAAACCATACTAGTGATAACGACTCTACACTATGCTGACCACGTTAATGATAAGCATGCTGACTACCCAAGCACTAACCATGTTAGTACGCTTAGAGTTACGCTTGCCATGCTATTGCTCACCGTGCTAATGCTAGCACCAGTTACACTAATTGATCCCTTTAAACACTTGGTATTTAACCTATTAGTATTTAAAAAGTATTTAAGCTAGCTAGTTCTGACTGCTTAGGCTAGAGGTTAGAGTCACACACGGCTTTCCAGACACGAAGACTCGATCCTTCCTTTGCCCACCTTTATCCTTCTAACCCTCTATGCCTCCCCTCCACCCCCCTTCCTCCCCTGTTTCTCACCACCTGCTTAGTTTATATTTCTGCGTCTTTTTGTCTCTATTATTTCTCTATCCCTTCTTTTCTCTTCCTCTCCCTCTTTCATTATTCCTCTTTATTGTTCATCTTTATCTCTTCTGCCAACTATTCTTCTTTCTCTCTTTTTATTTTTAATCCCTAACACCCTCCCCTTAAACCCCCCAACCGCACGCACACAACTACAGTTATACACACAAACACACACACCCGACTTCATTGTGTGTAAGCCACACCTGCTGTGGAGTTTAAGTCTACTATGCGTGAGAGAGACAGTGTGTGTGTGTGTGTTGACATGCTGGTGGCCTACTTTCCCTCCTCTATGCATCACGGATCAGGTGGGGTCTTCTGCATCCGACAGCTTTGCTGTCACATGATCTCCCATGGAAGCCTGTGATTGGCTGCGTTGGAAGGGAGGCAGCCGGTGGCAGACAGGGCCTGCAGATGTTAGAAAAAAACACAAACACACACACACACACACACAATTTCTAATACATTCTACAGACATAAGAACTTGAACGGATGAACAAAAATGATGAGAGACTGTTTTTAGGTAGATCATCCTCTACAACCAAGAGTTTGTGACAGTAATCAAAAGTAGACACAGATTCTGTGGAAAACATCCCGTTTCAGTGTTGTTTCTGAATGTACGGGTCAGTCGTTCATTTCTTATGTGAAGTGTGTGCTAGAGAGAGAGAGAGAGGGTCATGTTCTCAGATTAGTACACCAAGGACTCCTGCAGAGAGAGACCTCATGATGCAGACAGTCCTACACCTTCACCTTGCCCTGGTCTTGCTATTGTGGGATTAAGCTCTTCCTGACATTACCTCAGACTCTTACAGGAGCCCTTCTGAACTCTGTTCTGAACCACTGTGCCAGTTCTATTGTTAACGTTGTAGAACAGTTGAACCAGTTCTAAATCACTAAGACAGTTCTCAAACCCCTCTGACTGTTCTAGAGCCGTAACATCAATTCTGAATCCCTCTGATAGATCCAGAACTGTTATGACATAGTCATTTCTGAACCTGGTCTTAACAGCATGCTCTTTCTCTCTCTTTCCTCCTCCTCGCCTCTCTCTCTCATTGCAGCACTTTAAGATCCTGGTGGAGGAGCTGCATGTTAAAGGAGAGGGGAAAGTGAAAAAGGCCATGAAGGAGTCCTTCAAAATCCTCAATGAGGTGTGTGGCCTCCCCCTGTTTCTCTCTCTACCCCTCCCTCCCCCCCCCCCTCTCCCCTTTCTCTCTTTGTACCTCATTCTAGTTCGCCCCCTACCTCAACCCAGATCACTCTTTCTCAACCAGTCTCTATCTCTCTCTATGCATGTATCTGTGTGTGTGTGTGTGTGTTTGTGTGTGTATGTGTGTGTGTGTGTGTGTGTGTGTGTGTGTGTGTGTGTGTGTGTAGGCTGCAGTACGTGGACAGGGTAGTCTGTGTAACCAGGCTATCATGCTGATCACAGATGGCGCCATGGAGGATTTTCAGGACGTGTTTAGAGAGTTCAACTGGCCCGACCGCAGGGTAACACCAAAGCACACGCACCAAGCATGTGTTTCCTCTGGGAGCTCCACACGCCAGCTGACCCCTTATTTCACTGTGTCAGGTCCGAGTCTTCACATATCTGATTGGTCGAGAGATGACCTTTGCGGCCAACACCAAGTGGATTGCTTGCAACAACAAAGGTGAGAGGTGTCACCATGGTGATTTCGAGGGCAGTCTAGTGTCACAGGTGTCATGTTATTGCTCAGTAGTCTCACATACTTTCTGTGGAAAAGGATGTAACGTAGACATTTAGATTATTGGTCTGTGAGCATAGCAGGTAGGGCCCTCTGCAGGATGAGCAGGGTAGTACAGGAGTTCAAACCCCAAATATTGAATCCTCATCGTATTAGGTCACTGAGGCATGAGAAAACCCCTGTTAAATACCTGATTATAGGTTTACATGTAAACTATACTGTACGCACATCTGGTGTGTGTATGTGTGTGTGCGTGTGTGTGTGTGGGTGTGTATTTTGCAGGATATTACACACACGTCTCCACGCTGGCTGATGTGCAGGAGAATGTTATGGAATACCTACACGTTCTGAGTCGACCAATGGTCATCAACCATGATCATGACATCATCTGGACCGAAGCTTACATGGATAGTGTTGTAAGTCTCTCTCACTTTCTCCCTCTCTCTACCTCTCTCCCTAATTCCCATCTCTCTCCCGATATCCCTTTCTCTCCATCTTCATCAAAAATCTATATTCTCTCCATAATGCTGTTGTCTCACCATTTCAGCCTCTCCTTTGTCATATCCTGTCTTATGCTCTTCTATGTCATATCCTGTCTTTCAAACACACACCACCAGTTGCCCACCACAGCCGAGGTAATGTGTGTGTGTGTGTTCATTCACTGTAGACTAGTTTATTAGCTCAGTCACCAGTACTTCCTTAGCTTAGCATCTTGACTGCCTAAGCTTAGCTACTGAGACTTCCTTAGCATAGCTAAGAGTTCCTTACCTTAGCTGCTAGAACTTCCTTGGTGTACCGTTTCATTAAGGAGAAGCTCTTAGAGGTACCTGTTGAGTACTCAGGTACCACATGGAAGGCAAGGCCTTGCTAATCCTGCACTGCTGTTGTCTACTAATAAAAGGTCACTCAAGCAAATGTCAAAACCAAAACTTGTTCTGCCCCTCCCTTCTCCTCCCTCTCTCCTTCTCTGTCCCTCCCTCTGTCCCTCTCCTTCTCTGTCCCTCCCTCTCTCCCTCTCTTACTCTGTCCCTCCCTCTCTCCCTCTCTTACTCTGTCCCTCCCTCTCTCCCTCTCTCCTTCTCTGTCCCCCCCTCTCTCCCTCTCTTACTCTGTCCCTCCCTCTCTCCCTCTCTCCTTCTCTGTCCCCCCCTCTCTCCCTCTCTGTCCCTCCCTCTCTCCCTCTCCTTCCCGCTGCAGCTGTTTAACACCCAGGCCCAGAGTCTGCTCCTCATGACGTCGGTGGCCATGCCTGTGTTCAGTAAAAAGAAGGAAACGGTGCGTCCTGCGTGTGTGTGTATACGTGTGTGTGTGTTGGTGACCATGTATTTAGTAAGGAGGAGACAATGGGTCCCGCTCCACTTCTTTGTAGTGAAACCCTGCTTTAACCTTACTGAAATAATGTGTGTGTGTGTGTAGCTGTCCCACGGTATCCTGCTAGGGGTGGTGGGGACAGACGTGCCCCTGAGAGAGCTCATGAGGCTAGCGCCACGCTACAAACTTGGTGTCCATGGTTACGCCTTCCTCAACACCAACAACGGCTACATCCTGTCTCACCCTGACCTCCGACCTCTGGTAGGTCCCCACTCTGAGTTTTGATTGGTTCCATAAAGGATCATGTCACTTCCTCATGTGGAACCTACAGTCCAGTGATGGTCCAATGGTCTGATGGGGCCAAACATGTCGGATCTCCAAAGTTGTAGGTTTCGAACTATACTAAAACCTAAAGTGTGTGTGTTTGTGTATTTGTGTGTATTGTGCAGTATAAGGAGGGCAAGAAGCTCAAACCCAAGCCTAACTACAACAGTGTGGATCTGTCAGAGGTGGAGTGGGAGGATACAGAGGAGAAAGTGAGTAACACACACCTTAGTACACACCTACACCCTCAAACACACCCACACACACACACAGTGTATGACATGAGGTGGTGTTGATTCTTCAGCTGAGGACAGCCATGGTGAAGGGGGAGACAGGGACGATGACTCTGGATGTGAGAGCCGGTGTGGATAAAGGGGTGAGACACACACACACACACTGACATGCACACACAGATGTATACACGCTCTTACACTCTCACACACACACACCCTGGGTTCTCATGTTCTTGTGTGTGTCGGTGTGTGTCTTGTGGTCTTGTGTGTGTGTGTGTGTGCATTCTCCAGAGAAGAGTCATGTTTCTGAAGAATGATTACTTCTACACCATCATAGATGAGACCCCTTTCAGGTGGGAAAAAAAGTTGTTCTGTGCAACATTGCTGTATCATATAGTTTTTTTTAATTTGTTTTTATTTATCATGGTTTAAACTGTGTCTGGACATTGCTATGACATTATGACAGGACCTTGTTGTGTTTTGTGTGTCTGCAGTATCGGCATGGTGTTGACCAGGGGTCACGGAGAGTTCATCTTCATAGGAAACGTATCAGTAGAAGAAGGTATGTCCTCTCTCTCGCTCTCTCTCTCTCTCTCTCTCTCTTTCTCTCTCTCTCCTTCTCTGTCTTTCTCTCTCTCCTCACTTCTTGTGTTATCTCTCCAGGTCTCCATGATTTGATGGCTCCAGACTTGACCATTGCAGATGAGTGGTAAGTGTGTGGATGAAAGGGACTGAGAGAGAGAGAGAGAGAGAGAGGGAGAGGGAGAGGGAGAGGGAGAGAGAGAGAGAAAAAAAAAAATATAGTAATAAATGAATAACACAATTAATGTACTTTATTTAAACTTTTAAAGAACTGTCACCAAGTATATAGTACGATATATATGATCTTATGTAATGTGTGCAGGACCTACTGTGAGACTGACATTGACCCCCATCATCGCAAGCTGACCCAGCTGCAGGCTGTGACCCGCTACCTGATGGGGAAAGAACCGGAACTGGAATGTGAGGATCCTAGCAACGAAGAAGGAGGGAGGGATCAGAGGTCATAGTTAAGAAGATATGTGGAAGTTTGACATTGCTGTGTGTGTGTGTGTGTGTGTGTGTGTGTGTGTGTGTG
>CM059307.1:4337500-4355000 GCA_030340665.1 Neosalanx taihuensis
GTGGAGCTTCCTGTTTGTCTTGTAACAACTTCCTATTGTGTCATTAGCAAGCATTCTGTATCAGCTGTAATACTGGTCCCTTATTAATAATTCACAGTTCATATACAGTATATAGAACTGTAATACCACGTTAAACACACTATTAAAACAGTCAAGTTTAGTACATCATTATGATCATCGTCATCCTCATCTTATATTCCGTCATACGCTGGTTAGTTACCGGGACATATACCACAGTTATAAAAGTAAGACACTATTTAAAGAATGTCTAAGCTTTCTATAATACTGGATAATATATTTTATGATATCAATTCAGGATATGTTTTGGTCGTACAACAGACACAAAGGAGTACCTCACAAGCCCTATAGAAAGACACTGGTCAAACTAACTGGGTTGCACACCAAAGACGTTATGTATAATGCATAAATACTGGGTCATAAGATATTCATTCTAGGATACCCTAACACATAAAATAGCTTTTAAAGCCTCTAATCGGTATTACACCCATGTCAGCCTCAGTACATATATATATATATTTATATAATATAGTTTGACATCTGTCACCTCTTTGCCCAAACCTCGTCCTTGCCTGGGCAGTGCAGAGGCAGTGCTGCAGTTCCCCTGTCAGCCTGCGAGGGGCAGTGTGAGTACTGTGTGAGTTACTGTGGTCTGTATACTGGCACGACTGTGTTAATTCACTGACGTCTTACACTTCTGGTCCTGACAGCATGGACATGCAGCACGCTAACAGACTTAACGGCTGAGTGATGGAGGGGAGGGAGGGAAAGAGAGACGGGGGTGAAAAGAGAGGGGGGGAGATGGATGGAGAGAGGGAATGAGAGCGAGGGGAATATGATAGGAGTGAGAGAGGAGCAGAGAGGCCTCACAGGATTAGGTGTATCTCTTCCCTGGTGTGCGTGTGACAGGGTGCCTGTCTGTCTACATCCTCCCTCCCACTGTCAGGTCAGAAGTATAAAAGCTGAGTGTCAAACCCAGGCCAGCCTCACAGTACAGCAGCCCACACTGCCCTCTGAGCTGTGATCCAACACAGCACTGATGAATGATCAGCAGTTAGACCTTATCAATCAGTGCCAGCACTGCTAGGGCTAACATGTCACCGTGACAACTGCCTCCCTTTGGTTAATAATGGAAGACTAAAACTGTAGCCCTCTTTTATTTCTCTTTTTTCTCTTCCTCCTCTCTCTCGCTTTCTCTCTCTCTGTTTATCACTCACTGTTTCTGTCTCATTCTGTTGATAGCACCTTCTAACACACACCCACAGAGCCCTGGCTAATGTTATCATTGGTCCATCAATACAGTGTCCAGCTGTGGTTAACCAAACACAGCCTTGATGCGATAAGACATCTGAGCCTTTTCACTGTTACTTCTGCTCATACTGGGCATCTGAAGGGACATTTCTTCTCTGTCTTTCCATCCATGCACACGATGGTCAAAATGCCAGTAAAATCTTGACTATCATCATCTGTCTGGTAGAGATCCAGAGGATAATATGCTGTTGTAAAACAGAATATAAGGGCATGATCATAAAAGCGGGTTAGTGGGCAGGGTGGGGTCAGAGGTCAAATGTTCTTTCTTGGTTCAGCACTAGGTTGAATATATCAGGATTCAGACTGATATCATTATTGTTTTGAAAGTTTGAATTTCATGTGACAGGTGGGAACTCCAATACAGTAGCAACAAAAAATCAACATTTCAGACCTAACCCTAACTAATGTTGCTCCTTCAAATAATTTTTCCAGACAATTTGTTGAGAAAATTGTCTTGACTCTAGAGTAATTATAGATTATGTCAAGCTATTAGTCATGAATCCATTTATATGCCAACTGTAGATAATCTTCCCTCCATCTAATGCTTTCAGTGAACCAAAACTACAATTTACCTGCTGTCATCAGGTGTTTTGTCCCCATCTCATCCATAAATATAACATAGAAAATATATTGCACATCCTTTGCCTCCATATTTTAAACAAATAACACTTTGCATTGCACTCTGGGTAGCATAGTTCTCAGGGTTCTTAGCCACCCTGACAGAGACTTTATCAGAGTTTTCCCTCCTGTGACACAAAACTACAAAGATGGTTTCATCTTGCTACTTTTTAATCCACATTTGCTAAACTGCAGACCAGTGGCCTGAGTGAATCTATCCACTTTTACTAAAACAAGCAAATGTACAGTTACATAAATACCCAAACAAAACAAAACAAAACAAACAATATTAATATTGTTCTGGAGAACAAATTAACATATATGAATACCGGGAGAGTTGATTTACACCACACGGTACAGACATAATAATAATCATATTAATCATAAAATGATGACTATCATCATCCTTATCATAGAGATACAGAGGACAATACACTGTTGTTATCCAGAATATTTTGAGGGCCAATCACAAAAGGGGGTTAGATAGTGGGCAGGAACAGGACAGGGGACAGGAGCAAGTACACAGAGAGAGCTGGAGGGATGAAGAGGAGAGAAACAAGTCTGGAAGAAGGGAATCTTCCAGATGGTGTAATGAAGGAAGGAAGGAGGAGGAGAATAGCAGCGTTTATTAATCCCTTTGTTTATTAAAATCCCTTCCAGGTAGGGAAACCATCTTAGAGGATAGGCAGGATGGACAAGGAGGGTGGGAGGGGCCAGATGGGCTAAGAGGAAGTAAAGTGCAGGAGTCTGGAGTTTATAGTCTTTTTTATTGTCATGCTGACCTGATTTGTAGTCCATACCAGGAATGGTGTTATGGGTCTGAAAGGGTGTAAGGGCCTGGAGGGCCAGAGAGGCCAGTGGGCTTGGTCAAGGGGACAGTACCTAGAGGTCTGGAGGGCATGGCTGGGCAGAGGAAGGCATTTGAAGCCAGTGTCATACTCCACAGGTTCTCCCATAGATGTTTATACTGACCTGGAGTCTGTTAGTCCAGGAGTTGAAAAGGAAAGGAAAAGGAAAAGGAGAGGGTGAAACAGGAGAAAGTGTCTGGTGTCTAGTGTCTGGTAATCCACACAGGAGAGAATAGGCAGGAGGAAGGAGGAAGGAAGAGTGCTCATACACCAGTCGCCTTCTCTCCCTCCAGCCCTTTCAACCCAAAAACCTCTCAACCCCACGACCCCTGACCTCTCGACCCCACGACCTCTCTAGGCCACAGAGGAGATCTGTTTCTCCTCCGGGTCTCCGTCTGCCTCTCCGTCTCCCATGAGTGGCTGCCTCTTCTTGAGCTCTCGCTGGTACTTGGCCATCAGCGAGGCGTAGATACATCCGTATGCAGCCGCTGCCACCATCATGATGCAGACGATGCCGCACACCACGCCCGCTATGACCACCGTGCCGATGGCCCGCCGCACGCTCACCGGCTTGTACCGCTGGCGCACGCAGTCCGGTACAGCCGCAGGGTCACCCAGGGCAACGGGCTCTGAGGTGGGGGAGGAGGAGCCGGCAGGGGGGAGGGTGCGGCTACATGGCGGCGATGCCCCGCCGCCGGCCCCGATTCCTTTTTTGGCCTCGCCCCCTTCGTTTTCATCCTCCAATTGGAGGCAGTAGTTGAACATCTCCACGGGAACCCCCCGGATGTCACGCCCCCGCAGGTCCTTGGGGAGGGTGCACTCCAACGCATCCACTTTTCCTCCTGAGAGGGGGGGGGGATGGAGAGAGACAGAGTGGGAGGAGAGAAAGAGAGAGAGATGAGAGGGGGCGAGAGGGAGAGATGGATGAGGATGCCTAGCTATGACTACCAATGCTCCTCATCATCAAACACCATGTAAACAACAGGCTTATCTAAAGATGATTCATGATTATACCCCAGAGAAAACCCTCGCACACTTACTGTACAAACACACACACTTACACACACTCACACGGCACACACACACTTACACAGACACACAAACCCTCTGCTGTCTGACCGAGGCAGGGTGAAGGATTCGACAGTAAGATTGAGATGGCCTCAGCTCTCTATAATTGATGAGTTGACATGCATACGCTTGCGTTGGAGAAGTGTGTGTGTGTGTGTGTGCGGATCTGTATGTGTGTGTGTGTGTGTGTGTGTGTGTGTGTGTGTGTGTTCTAGACTAAAACCCCATGAGTCATACTGGCCAGTGTTCTCAGCTGTCTCCACTTGTTCGTCAAGGTCGGGAGACATGCAACACTTCGCAGCGATTCAGCTCGCAGGCTGTTTCAGCTCGCAGGCTGTGTCAGCTCACAGGCTGTTTCAGCTTACAAGCTGTTTCAGCTCACAGGCGGTTTCAGCTTACAGGCTGTTTCAGCTTACAGGCTGTTTCAGCTTACAAGCTGTTTCAGCTCACAGGCGGTTTCAGCTTACAGGCTGTTTCATCTTACAGGCTGTTTCAGCTTACAAGCTGTTTCAGCTCACAGGCAGTTTCAGCTTACAGGCTGTTTCATCTTACAGGCTGTTTCAGCTCGCAGGCTGTTTCAGCTTACAGGCTGTTTCATCTTACAGGCTGTTTCAGCTCGCAGGCTGTTTCAGCTTACAGGCTGTTTCAGCTTGCAGGCTGTTTCAGCTTGCAGGCTGTTTCAGCTTGCAGGCTGCTGGGAGTGCAGGTGGAGAGCAGTGACGTCTCTCCTACTAGCTGATGAGAGGAAGCAGATGCCAGCTAATCACATGACTGCACCATGATGTGTCCTTGTGTGTGCAACACACACATCGCCTATGCACACACGAACATCGCCTACACACACACACATCGCCTACGCACACACACACACACATCGCCTACACACACACACATCGCCTACACACACATATCTTCCCTTTCTCGCTCTAGTTGTCATAGCTCAGTGGCCTCCAGATGCTGTACCAGTAGTGTGGTCAGAGGAGGGGAGGGGGGAGGGAACGTTCCCCAGACAGAGATGACTGGATCTGGGCTAAGGCTTGGGTTCTCCCCCTCTCTGTCCAGAGCTGGAACTGGAGAAGTAGAGATGCAGTGCTGTCTCAGTCATTCTCTTTCTTTCTCTGTCTCTTTCAGTCTCTCTTTCTGTCTCTCTCTATTTTTCTGTCTTAATCTTCCTGTCTCTTTCTCCCTGAACGAGGCCACTGTGCTGTATTCAGGGTCATTATAAAGTCATGAGCTCTGAAAGCTTTCATACTGTACCTTAGTGTGTTCTCCTGCTGAATACATCTAGTTAGCATAAGGACACAGTTTCTGCTCACACTAACACACACACACACACCTTCCTACTGCCCAACCATTCATCCCCCACTCCCTCCTACCCCTTGCTCCCCTGCTCACCTCTATACACTAGCCACTCCATCCAGTGTTTGAACTCCCTGAGGTTGCAGTCACACTCCCAAGGGTTTCCCCCGAGCTCCAGGTGCTGGAGATTGGCCAGGGGCTCGAAGGCAGCCCTCTCCAGGCCGTTGAGCCTGTTCCCGGCTAGCGACAGCCAGCGCAGCCCCTGGAGTTCATCCAAGAGCCCCAGAGGTACGGTCGACAACCCGTTGAGAGACAGGTCCAGGCGCTGGAGCGCGCCCAGCCCCAGAAACAGCTCCTTCTCCAGGGTCGTGAGCGAGTTGTTGTGGAGGGACAGCTGGGTGAGGTTCCCCAGGTCCTTGAACATGGCGGGGGGCAGGTTGTCCAGGTAGTTGTTGGAGAGATCCACGCTCTCCAGGGAGGTGAGGTTGGCGAGGGAGCCGGCGGTCAGGGACGAGAGGCGGTTGTTGGGCAGCAGGAGGATGCGCGTGCCCGGGGGGAGGTGGGCGGGGGGCGGGATGGAGGAGAGGCCGCGGGCGCTGCAGTCCACCAGGCCGGCACTGCAGAGGCAGGGGGCGGGGCAACTGCTGGTCTGGACCGCCAAGCCAGACAGAACCCACAGTACACACAGCACAGCTGGGGTGAGGGGGGTGTAAGGGGGGAGAGGGGCGATAAGGAGAGAAGAGGGGCGAGACAGATAGAACAGAGGTGGGAGGAAGGAAAGAGAGGGTGGGGAGGAGAACACAGCATTATGCACAGTCACTGTAAATTTCTTTCTTATGAAAAATACATTCAGTAGAACACAATGACACAGAAAACAGGCTAGGTTATCTTATATCCCTGCAGAATGTGTGTGTGTGTGTGTGTGTTTGTGTGTGGTGACTGGCAGAGCCCTGGAGGTGAGAAGTAGACAGAGGTCTTCTGGGCCAGAAGCTGTCTCAGGTTATTAATGAGGTGTGTGTGTGTGTGTGTGTGTGTGTGTGTGTGTGTGTGTGTGTGTGTGTGTGTGTGTGTGTGTGTGTGTGTGTGTGTGTGTGTGTGTGGGTGTGTGTGTGTGTGGGTGTGTGTGTGTGTGTGTCAAGTCTTTGTGTGTCTGGCATTTGCTGGCTTCAAAGTGGGCCAAAGTGTAGGGTATGTCATGTGACAAGGTCACTAGTCAATCACCACTGGAGACTATCTCTTTCTTTTCTTTCTCTTTCTCAATTATCATTTTTTCTCTCCCTTTCACTATTTCTTATTCCTTTCTCTCCTATCTTATTCATCCTGCTCTCTCTCTCTCTCTCTCTCTCTCTCTCTCTCTCTCTCTCTCTCTCTCTGGCAGTGGTGTTTCTGTCATCATGTTTTTACTTTCATTAGAATAACTTCCCTTCTTTTTCCATGAACACACAAATCAACCCCCTGTGTTGTATCTCCTACACACACCCCCCTCTCTCTCTCCACCCTCACTTCATCTTCTCCCTCTACCTCATCACCTCAGTCCTCTCAAAGAAGCACTCTCCTTTATTCATTCTATCTATCTTGTTTTTGGAACAGGTTGTCTACTCCCTCCCTCCCTTTCTTTCTCTCTCGCTCTCCCTCCCTCTCTCTCTCGCTCTCTCTTTGTCTCTATATCTCTCTCTTCCTGTCTGTCTCTCCCTCTACTTCTCTTCCTTTCTCTCTTTATCTGATAAGAAGCCTCTATATCAAATCAGAACTCTGAAGGGACTGGAGCACTTGACAGGAACTGCAGCTGTTCTGGACCTGTGACAGACCAGATGTTCTAGAACATTCCTGCATAGAGACAGAGGTTCTAGAGATTCTAGAACATTCTACAGAGGGATGGGAGGCTGCTGGGTGAACACTGCTGATCTGCTACAGAACCAGAGTTAGTTGGATCATGAAAGCTTGAGCTGATGTTTGTAGTAGCCTGTGTCCAAGGTTACATGTTACCTTCCTAATCTGGCAGTGTTTCATGCATCGTCAGCTTGTTTCATCACATTCGTATTCAAGTTTAAACATCCTGGTTGTTATTTGCATATGTCAACATGCAGATGATGAAACCAGGAGGAAATAATATCCTAGAGTGAGGACACAGTGTCAACGGAAGGCAGAGGTTTGTTTAGAAGATTCTAGAATCATCTATAGTGTGGTGTTCTGTTCCAGGAGTTTCTGATGAGCAACACTTCACAACACAGTGATCTATCCTCTCTCCTCCTCTCGTCCCATGATGCAATAGTATTGTTTGAGTCTTTGAGGGTTTTTTTTCACTTTCTTGCTCTTCTTTAACCCTTTCCCCCTCCTTCCCTCCCTGTGTTCCACTCTCACTCTCCCACTCCCTCTCACCTTCACCCCGTTTCCTACCTCTTAACCGCTTTCTCTGATTTCTCCCTCCCTCCATCCCTCCCTCCCTCCCTCCCATTTTCACCCCCCCACCTTTCCTCCTTCTCTAGACTGTAACTCTAACAGACTGTCGGTGTGTGTGTGTGTTGGTGTGTGTGTGTGTGCGTGTGTGTGTGTGTGTGTGTGTGTGTGTGTGTGTGTGTGTGTGTGTGTGTGTGTGAGAGAGAGATACCTGATACAAGAGTTCTAGTTGTAGTCTGCCAAAGACAGAGCCTGGGTAACCTATACAGTCTACACACACACACACATCTTCCATCCTGTTCTCCTATTTTCCATCTCTCCCTCACTCCTTTTCTCCTCTGTTGTTACCATGTCCCAAAATGTAGATAAAGACACACACACACACACACTCGCTGTGTTCCAGGAGGTTTTAGGAGGTTTTAGCAGCCTCAGATGACATCGATCTTTTATAACTAAAGATACGAAACACAAAAATCTCCCTCTCTCCTCACTGCAGTCATCAGACGTCTTTGTCCGACTTGTATCAAAGATGTTTTAAAACCTGCCCCTTGAGAGCAGGGGAGGGCATGGGCGATGAGGGGGAGAGAAGAGGGGGGGTGAGAGAGAAGAGGTACATGAGGAGTCTAATTCATATTTGAGGGGTTTCAACTGAGAATTCTTAGGATTTCATGCGCTCTATTTATTAATGATAACGTCCCCCTCGCCCTCCCCCTCTCTCGTCTTCACTCCCTCTCACCATCTCTCTCTCACTCTCGCTCATTAATTAGTCTGCATATAAAATGCATTATATGGACTGGTGTTAAGCAGGAATAGAGTTTTTGACAGAGGGGAGAGAGAAACATGTTTAAAAAGAGAGACAGAGAGAGATTGTTACTCCACGTTGACTAACAAGCAATCCATCCGAAAAGGCAGCCTAGAATAGCATAATTGAACTTGCGCGCGCACACACATACACACACACACACACACACACACAAACACACAGCCCTCCATGAGAGGGAAAGCAGGCAATAATTGTTGCTGTCACACTGCTGACTTCAGACAGCCTCTCCAGTAGTGCTTAGAACCAGCAACAGCGGCACGCATCATTGATATGCTGTGACGGAGCTCAGCTGTGTGTGAGTGTGTGTGAAGTGTCAGAGGATGTGTCTGTGCGTGTGTGTGTGTGTGTGTGTGTGTGTGTGTGTGTGTGAGTGTGCAAGCGAGAGACGAAGAGAGAGAGAGGGCTTTAGGTTCCACAGAGGCTTGGATGGAGCAGAGATGCCTCCCAGCTCAGCATGAGCCCCCTGGCCCTGTTCCAACCCTGGACCTGCTAGTCACACTGTGTTAGCTTGACACAGCCTCAGAGACATGCTCCAAACCTATCTGGGTGTCATAGTAACAAACGACTCATTTGCATATCCTTATTTGAGGTCAAGAACTCAAATGTTAGATACACACACACACACACACACAGAAACACAGGCATGGATGCATACGTATTAACACACACACAGCCATGTTCACACACTCAGGCAGTCACGTACACTTATGAACACCCCCCCTCCCCCCCCCCCCCCCCCACACACACACACACACGCGTCTCAGCTGACAGTCTGGAGGGGTACAGGGTGACTGGGACATATGGCTGCTAAGCTACTGTTACGCCTCCCTTCTCTTCTTCTCCTCCCTCCATCACCACAGGCTTTGCTTTCCTCCTGTGTTCCTCCCTCGCTTCATCTCTCCCTCTCTTCAGCTCTCCCTCTCTTCAGCTCTCTGTCTCTGTTTGACAGAGTTCCCCACAACTTCCTTCTAGATGTTTGATGTTTCTGTTGTCGTTGTTTTCTTCTGCTAATGATATTACTGGTTATTCATAAATCCTTTGTATGATGCATGTGTGGGTGTGTGCGTGTATCTATGTGTTTATTTGTGTGTGTGTGTGTGTGCGTGCGTGTCTGTATGTGTGTTAGAGGATTAGAAACAGAGATCAGAAAAGCACTGCCTCTGAGCTTAGAGAACAAGAGAGAGGGGGATGAGAGAGAGAAAGAGACCAGAGAAAGAGAGAGACAGAGAGAGTGGGAGAAGAGTACACAGCCACTTGGAGACTTGGAGTGGGAGCTGAAGCAGAGCTTGATACTCTGGGTTATGAAGCAGCAGTTAAACTGGGGGAGAAGGTGCGTCCAGCCCCCACATACAAACACACAGGATGTTTCATATTCAGTATATACTCATACCACACTCACACCACAAGCTCTCACATACACACACAGCATGCACACATACATACACACAATAACCTCAAGCACTCTCTCTCTCACACACACACACACACACACACACACACACACACACACACACACACACACACACACAGCACATGTATACCCTGCCTCAGCTGTTGCTATGCCACCAGAGTACACCCTGGGATTACCATTCTCTTGAGGGTTGTGTGTAGTGGGTTTCTGCGTGTGTCACTCTGTGTGTGTGTGCGTGTGTGGACAGTTTCGGGTGAAGAGGCGGGTGAAGGAAGGCATTTTGATTAACGGAAAAGAAATGCATCTTAAAAATATTAAATTCCCTCCGTAACCCAGTTCTTTTTTTAATCATTATGTCAGGCTAGTTTATGTCATTTCCTGTATGATGACCCCCCCCCCCCCCACACACACACACACACACTCACATACGCACACACCGCCCTCTTCCTCATCCAATGCTTCATCGCCCTCATATCCCAGCATGCCCTTCAGCCAGAACAGAAATACCACAAACCACACGCATGTGCTGTGTGTGTGCCTGTGTTTGTGTGTGTGTGTGCTGTTGGTTCCTGTGTGCTCATTAAAGCCACTGCATCAACATAACAGAAAGAGAAAAATCAATTCAGAGGGAGAGATGGAGAGGGTGAAAAAGAGAAAAAGAGGAAGGAAGATGTAAAGATGAAGAGAGATACAGAGATGGAGGGAGAGAGAGGCGAAGAGAAAGTCAATTCTGTGTTTGTGTAACTTACATGGAGAATAAAACCAATTCAGATTCTGAGAGAGAAAGATGCTGAGGATAGAATCTGTGTGGTTACGTCAGAGATAAACAAGGTCCAGTAACTCATCAGTGGATGCATCAGAACACCTTTTACGCGTGTTAACTAGTCACGTGTTGTAACCGTGTGTGTGTGTGCACTGTGCATGCATGATGCTCATCACGCGAACAGGAGCATCTGGATTAACACACAAAGAGTTCCTCCTCCTTCTGGGCTCTTCATCTTTATGGTACTATATATTAGCTTGATGCTGCTGTTATTAGCATTCTAGCCCTGGTTTCTATTGTCTTAGCATGTTAGCTTGATGCTCTATTATCTATAACATGATCATTCGATCGTGCATTCGCTCTGTGCTCGGCTGGCCACACCTGTCCTGCTGACTCTGTGTCTCTGGGATGGACTCACCTGGGCTGGCCGGCGTAGCAGAGGGCCTGTTTAGAGGCATGGCGGCAGGTCCCGCGTCCACCCTCTCTAGGAAAGCTTTAGCATCAGGCTTGGCTTGGCTGCTCACTGGCCTCCTCTCCTCCAGGGGTGGTAGAGAGCTCGTACACACCTGAAGAACCTGGGGAGGAACAGGCTGGGTTTGAGTCACACATGGGAGGAGGATTGTATCTTATATGTTAGAATTGGCGTCTGTCCGTACATAAATGTTGAATAACTGACCAGATTGCTACCGCACACAGAGATTCTCCAGGTGTGTGTCTGTGTGTGTGTTGAGTGTGTGTGTGTGTGTGTGTGTGTGTGTGTGTGTGTGTGTGTGTGTGTGTGTGTGTGTGTGTGTGTGAGACAATCAGAAATAACCCTTCTGTGTTTGATTTGATGAATTATAGATGAGTGTGTGTCTTGGCGGTTAACACAAACACTCTCTCTAAGGGACTCCCATTTGCTGTGTAGTCCAGCATGTGTATATCTTTATGTGTGTCTACACGTGTGTGTGTGTGTGTGTGTGTGTGTGTGTGTGTGTGTGTGTGTGTGTGTGTGTGTGCGTCTGCGTAGAAGGTCTAGGTTGAATTTGCTCTGTACACAGATGAGTGAACATGCACCTGATCCCATCTCTTTTAGCGAGCACACAAACACACACACACACACAGACAAACACACACACACACAGACAAACACACACACAGACAAACCTCCACGCAGACACGCACACACACGCACACTGACAAAGACAAACACACACAGACATCTACCAGCCTGGCAGACAGATGATCAGACAGCCAGATATCAGCCTGGTCAAGGTGAGAACGTTTTCATGCCACCTCACAGTTCTGTTCAAATGGACACAGAATCCAAAGCGATTGTCTGGATGTGCCTGGATGCCAGCAGGATATCTGAAGTCACACACAGGGTGACATACTGCTGCCTTTGATTGGTTCACTATGAACAAGCTAAGCCTCCATCGAGAGAGAGAGAGAGAGAGAGAGAGAGAGAGAGAGAGAGAGAGAGAGAGAGAGAGAGAGAGAGAGAGAGAGAGAGAGAGAGCGAGAGAGAGAGAGAGAGAGCGAGCAGGAGAGGTGAAGGGCACATTAGGTCTGGTCCCTGTGGTGGTGTATCATTAAGGATGTTTGTACCTGTCTGATTCATGCTGGGTAAAAGACACCAAGTCTAGACCACCCAGGTACTCTAACCTGCTGTACTCTAACCTGCTGTACTCTAACCTGCTGTACTCTAACCTGCTGTACTCTAACCTGCTGTACTCTAACCTGCTGTACTCTAACCTGCTCTAATCTAACCTGCTGTACTCTAACCTGCTGTACTCTAACCTGCTGTACTCTAACCTGCTGTACTCTAACCTGCTGTACTCTAACCTGCTGTACTCTAACCTGCTGTACTCTAACCTGCTGTACTCTAACCTGCTGTACTCTAACCTGCTCTACTCTTTTGTAGTCTGTTGACCTTACCTGTACATTACTGTACATGTCTGTGTGTGTGCCTTTATGTGTAAAGTGTGTAGATATATTTATGTGTGTGTGTTGATACACAGTCTAGCGATGTGTGCTGTGTAAAACACCCAGTAGGCCTGGCTTCACAGGTTCTGGTGTCCAGACATGTGGTCTATTCTCAGAAGGCTTTTTATACCCTGTAGGACCTGTCCACAGACACACAACCGTACACACAGACACACAGCAACATGTAGATACACCCTCGCACACACACCCTCTGGAGCACGGTATGAGTGTGTAAATACTCAGGTGTCAAACTGTCCTGCGTGCTCGAGGATCAAGTGACATCACGCACCTCCACCATGGCACCAATCCCCTGCTCCCTCTCTACACAACCCCCTCCGTCCGAACACACACACCCCAGCCAAACACACTCAGAGACACACACACTCCCTGCAGGTGCAGCATTGCTGTCTGCACATACTGTGTGTGTTCATGTGTGTTCATGTATGTGTGTTAGCTCCCTTACTGAAACAGTTGTCAACAAACTCCATATGTAGATATTTTCCTTTGGCTCCTTTACATTTAGTACCACATCCAATACACACACTCACACACACTCACGCACACTCACACACATGCAAGGTAACATCCACACGTAAACACAGACACATGCGTAAAGAAGCAATTATGAACTGAGGAGCTTGTGACTGTGTGTGTGTGTGTGTTTGTGTGTGTGTGAGAGTGTGTGTTTGCAGGGAGAACAAAGCCAGGCTGCTAACAAAGCCAGCTACAGTGTCAATTATTGAGAGGATTTACAGAATGAGAGGAGGGAAACAGAGAACACACACACTTTAACATACACCCTAACACACACACACAAACAGACACATTAACACACACACTTACACACAAACATTCAAATACCAGCCCACCCATAACTTACAAGGCAAGAGGAACCGTTTAGTCAGGCACATGTGTGTGTGTTTGTGTGTGTGTGTGTGTGTGTGTGTGTGTGTGTTTATCTGGTTGCCAGTGGTATAACATGGATTAGCTGCTAATGAATGTTCAAGCTTCCATCCATCCTTCCCATAATGTCATTTTCTGCTTGTGTCGATGTTGGCAGACATCCTTGGAAACATACACGCAAGCATGCACACACACACACATCCACATGCACACACACACAACCACACGCACACACACTCACACACTCTGTAATAAGACCTGTGGAGTGTTCAGGTTGAGACAGCAACACCCCCCCCCCCCAAAACAAATACACACAAACATACACCAGTACACACACCAGTACACACACCAATACACACACCGATACTTGCCGATGCCCTAACCCTTCCCTGAATTCTTTTTTGGGTGACAGTAAGACAGCAATTATCACCAGACGTGTGTTTTTGTGTTGAGTTTGAGTCAAGTGTTTGTCCTTGTGTGTGTATGTCCTTGTGAGTGTGTGTGTCCAATCAGTAAGCACCAGAGGAATTTAGATAATAACCTAAAAATGGGTTTATTTGACAATAAATGTCTATCTGCATTTTGTGAATCAAACCTAATAAACAACATGGTGCTGTTGTGTGTGTCAGTGTGTGTGTTTCTCCGTATTATATGTGTGTGTGTTGTGAGACAGAAAGAAAGAGCAAAACGCTGAGACTCACTCACCTTCTAGAACGCCAGAATACCTTCCAGCATAGCCCAAAATACCACGAAATGCCTCGTGGAGAGAGACGGAGAGAGGGAGAGACAGAGAGCGACTGAAGCGGTCTCCGTTTCTATAGTAATAATCCAGTAGATACGACAGCTACCGCTGCTGGAGAGGGGGATGAGGCGAGAGGGATGAGGAGAGAGGGATGAGGAGTGGAGCGAGAGCAGAGAAGGATGAGGAGAAGAGGATTGGTTCAAAAAAGCAGCTGAGGGTCCAGCTTAGAGCATAGTCTGGGAGATCAAGCCTTCAGCAGAGAGAGAGAGAGAGGGAGGGAGAGAGAGAGAGAGAGAGAGAGCGAGAGAGAGAGAGAGAGAGAGAGAGAGAGAGGGAGGGAGAGAGGGAGGGAGGCAGAGAGGGAGGAGGGCAAGAGAGAAGGAAAGAGAGGGAGCATGTAGAGAGTGGGTGAGCAGAGAGCCAGAGATCATTATTCCTCAGGTACAGGATGGCTCTTATTTCCCAGTCCTTCCAGTGAAAGCGTGTGTTGCGCCCTAATCTCCAGTCTTACTCTATCTCTGCTGCTCATCACGCTAGTCCTTCTGTCTGTGTGTGTGTGTGTGCTTGTATGTATATGCGTGTGTGCATGTGTGTGTGTGTATCAGAGCGTGCAGTCCTCAGGGTAGTCCTCGTGTTTCCTGCCTGTTTGTGTGCTAACCCCTCTGTATGTGTGTGAGTGCTCAGTCACAAGCGCGAGTGTGTGAATGTGTGTGAATTGGTGTGTGTGTGTGAATGTGTGTGTAAGTTGGTGTGTGTGAGTGTGTGTGAATATTTGTGTGTGGATGTGTGTGTGTGTGTGGTTTGGCTTGTCACAGATAGTAATGTTGAAGTAGGCTGCCTCTGACCCTCCCACACTTAGAGAAAGAGAAAATGAGGGGTGAGAGTGGGGGGGGGGGGGATCAAGGGAGATGAAAGGGGAGAGGGGAGGAGGAGAAAGAGAGGGGAGGGAGAAGCAGAGGAGAAATGGTGAAACGGAGTGACAAAGGGAGAGGGAGACCGAAAGTAGGAGGAGAGAGTGAGAACAAGAGAGAGAGAGAGAGGAGGAGACAGAGAGAGAGAGCGAGTGAGCGACAGAGAGAGAGGAAGAGGAGGAGGGGATCATCTGATTTGAGGACTACAGAAGATGAATCTCCCTCTGCAAAATGGGTATGCGTGTGTGTGTGTGTGTGTGTGTGTGTGTGTGTGTGGTGTGTGTGTGTGTGTGTGTGTGTGTGTGTGTGTGTGTGTGTGTGTGTGTGTGTGTGGATCTTCTAAGCCTTTTCCTGCTGTGCTGTATCTAGGCTGGTAGGCTGGCAGAATTGCAGAGTAGAGCTGGTAACTCCCCAGACAGTCAGACTGTGTGTGTACGTCTGTGTGTGTGAGTGTGTGTGTGTGTTGATTGAAAATGATGATTCACACACACACACCCCTGTGTGTGTTTGCACACAGTGCCGAATCACTTTACTGATACCCATATGTCAACTCCCACACACACACACACACACACACACACACACACACACACACGTACACCCGCATGCACATGCAAACACACACTGACACATTATCTGCACACTCATTAACTCTCAACCAATAATTTAGGGATGACAAAACAAAAGTTATCATCACAGTGTTGCATCACAGATTCTGTTCTTTTTGTGTATGTGTGGGTCTGCATATGTGTGCATGTCTACCTTTGTATGTGTGTTTGTGTCTACATGCATGTGTGTGTGTCTAGTCCCCAAATCTGCCCCACCCCCAGTGCAGTTGTGTATCCATTACTTCTACATTAAAGCAATGATGAGCTAGCAGCTAACTGGCATATCCTGGCACACTCACACACTCTCTCACACACAGACTTGTGCCAGTACAACCTGGCAGTAATACCTTCAGTGCCTCAGGGGCCACAGCTCCTGGCATCCACACACACATCAACACTCACTCACTCCCTCCAGGACCACAAGGGTACATTTTAATACTCATTATGAGTATTAACATCTTTACTGGAAACCCACAGCATGACAGCCGGACTGGAGCAGCCACCGCTAGTACGAGTTATTGTGTGTGTGTGTGTGTGTGTGTGTGTGTGTGTGTGTGTGTGTGTCTGTGTGTGTCTAATTTACCACCTCATTCTGTCCAGTGACAGAAAAGATGTAGCACTCATTCCTTCTGTATTAACATTGCCCTCTGAGGCTAAATCACACACCTGCACACACACTCAGGCTCTCTCGCTCTCTCTGTGTGTCTCTCTCTCACACACACACACACACACTAACCCACATGTGGGAGGCTATATAAATCAAGAACAGGTTCCTAGATGAGAGATGCTTCAGGTCATCTGGGCTTAACCATGTCATATATCCTGCTGAGGTCACCTACACCCTGACCACAACTGCAACATGACCACAACATGACCGCAACATGACCACAACATGACCATGTGTTGTGGTAATCCACACTCATACATACGCAAACACACAAAAGGTTTTAGAGGCAAGTGGGTCTCCTGCTGCCTCCCGCACCATCCCTCGCTTTCTTTAGCCGGATCTCCCTCCTTTTCTCCTTCATCCTCTCTATTTATCCTCAGTTTTTCTGCTTGTTGTGTGTGTGTGTGTGTGTGTGTGTGTGTGTGTGTGTGTGTGTGTGTGTGTGTGTGTGTGTGTGTGTGTGTGTGTGTGTGTGTGTGTGTGTGTGTGTGTGTGTGTGTGTGTGTGTGTAGGTGAGAAAGAAAGAGAGAGAGAGAAAGAGAGTGTGGGTGTGTAGCTGGCTGATTTATCCTGCACTTCTCAGGTGGTTGCGTGTTTCTATGGAGTTTTCTAAGGAGTTTTAAAATAACTCCTCTTATCAAAATAACGTCACACACCATTTCAAAGCAACTTCACCTCTATAAATGGCCGTTTCCTTTGAATGAAGATCCTTGGAAGACACACACACATACACACACATGCACAGTGCCACAGAGCCACCTGTCAGAGATATACTTCAGGGTCTGTGAATGTTCCAGTGGACAAGCGTGTATGTGGGGCTCAACACTTCCCTGAGAGCAGGAACACAGAGAGGAGGGAGGAGGAGGAGAGGGGAGGAAAGAGAGAGGAATGTTGAGGGTGGGGTGAGAGAAAAGGGAGTAATGAATGGAGGGATGGAGGGGTGACAGACAGTTAGTAGATGTCTTTCATTGCAGTCAGTAATTGCTGTCTCTATCTCACCACAGCACATACGCACACACACACACACACGCGCGTGCACACACACACACGCATCACAAATACACGCACACACATCACGAACACACACATCTTCCTCGCCTCAGAGGTGTCGCCAGGGGCCGTCTGACATCACGTTACCTAAGCAACAA
>CM059307.1:4357500-4425000 GCA_030340665.1 Neosalanx taihuensis
TCTCCCCCCCCCCCTTCGTCCTCTTCCTCACCTGCTCTCCCTTCCCTTCTCTGCCTGCTCTTCACACCCCTTCTTGTCTCCCCCCCTCTCCCCTCTGCCTCCCCCGATGCATACCCCTCCTTAGCCTAAATCGTCACAGTAATGTATGTGTGAACAGCTGCTGTCTAGTTGTACATTTTCTATGGCAATGGGCAACACTCTCTCTCACACACACACACACACACACACACTCCCAGAACACACACACACAGCTCCATCCACACACACACACACAGACCCTCAGAAGGGCACTTTAGCAGGCAGTCCTCCATCAGAAGGACAGCTCAACACGACGCAGCGTTAAATATTTCATCCAAAACAAACACATGCTCTGTGTTGCTGGCTTCACTTCCTACTGGGCTCTGCTGGCGTCTACTGGCTTCTGCTGTGTCCTTACCCAGTCACACACACACTCACAGAACACACACACTCACACTCACAGAACACACACACACACAGAACACACACACACACACAGAACACACACACTCACAGAACACACACATACACACTCCCAGAACACACACACACAGAACACACCCACACACACACAGCACACACACACACACAACACACACACACTCACAGAACACACACACACACACAGAACACACACACACACACAGAACACACACACACTCACAGAACACACACAATCACAGAACACACACTCACAGAACTCACACACACTCACAGAACACACACACACTCACAGAACACACACACACACACACTCCCAGAACACACACACACACACACTCCCAGAACACACACACACACTCACATAACACACACACACACTCACAGAACACACACACTCACAGAACACACACACACTCCCAGAACACACACACACACACTCCTAGAACACACACACACACTCACGTAACACACACACACACTCACAGAACACACACACTCACAGAACACACACACACTCACAGAACACACACACACACATTGCAGTGTTGTGCCTCTGCCAGAGAGGTCAGGGACAGAGTGTGACATGGAAATGCTCGGACCAGACACACATTCCCTTTTCATTCAGGTTCTCCTGCGTGTGTGTGAGTGTGTGGATGTGTGCGTGACAGGTGTGGGGTTGTGTGTGTGTATGTGTGTGTGTATGATGGGGTTGGGGTGTGTGTGTATGTGTGTGTGAGGGGTGTAGGGTTGTGTGTGTGTTTGAGGGGGTGGGATTGTGTGTAAGTGGAGAGGTGGAGCATAAGAAGGGACCCAGAGACATTCCAGAGTGTCATTCACACTCACTTATCAGTCCTTCTGTCCTGGGAGTGGTGTGACAGAGAGGGAGAGAGAGAGAATAGGGAGGGAGAAAGAGAATAGAGGGAGGGAGAGAGAGAGAATAGAGGGAGGGAGAGAGAGAGAATAGAGGGATGGAGAGAGAGAATATAAGGAGGGAGAGAGAGAATAGAGGGATGGAGAGAGAGAGAATAGAGGGACAGAGAGAGAGAATAGAGGGAGGGGGAGAGAGAGAATAGAGGGAGAGAGAGAGAGAATAGAGGGACAGAGAGAGAGAATAGAGGGAGGGGGAGAGAGAATAGAGGGAGAGAGAGAGAGAATAGAGGGATGGGGAGAGGAAGGAGTTTTGAGTAAGTGATCTCAGTAAGCATGTCTGCATGATTAGAAAAACGCAATTAAAACTTGGGTCTGGACAGACCAGAATAATCGCCAATCAGGATTAAAGCCCTGCAGGCAGTGAAGACATCAGAACATGGATTAATAAACCCAGATCGTTTAACTGTCCTCATTCACTTCTTACTTTCTCCATCAGTCCGTTCGTAGCCTGTGTGTGTGTGTGTGTGTGTGTGTGTGTGTGTGTGTGTGTGTGTGTGTGTGTGTGTGTGTGAGAGAGAGGGAGACCCTTCTGAGCCACCACAGGAACAAAGACTAAATATATTGAAGGACTACAGGTATATGTGTGTGTATTACACAGCATCTCTTTCCCTCCCAATGAATGAAGCTGCTTTGTTGAATTATTTAGTTGTATTGACTCATTGTGCTCTTGTCTGTTTGACTGACTGATTCATTATAACATGGACTCAGTCACACACACACACACATCTGATCAGTCTGAGACGCACACACACACACACACACACGCCCATGCATGCAGCAAACACACACAGATACACACACATGCAGAAAATAAATCAGTACACACACACACAGGAAGGCCCCTGTCTGTTGATCAGGCATGTGAGCAGACATGTGTGATGCGGGGCTCCGCTGCTCATGTCTGGCTGAGTGCAGCTCTCCACTGACACGGCTGCGTGGGAGCAATCTGTGGCTTCCCCTGAGTGGCGCTGAAATGCATGCTGGGAACACAAGGGCTTTGATACTGATGTGGGATGTCGTTTCAGCTCTGCTAAGGGAGAGAGGAGGAGGAGGAGGAGGATGAGGGGAGAGATGGAGGAGGAAGTAGAAATGGAGAGAAGAGGATGGGTGGGAAGACAGGACTACTCAACATCTATGACTTATAATACTATACATACATACTGGTGTGTGTGTGTGTGTGTGTGTGTGTGTGTGTGTGTGTGTGTGTGTGTGTGTGTGTGTGTGTGTGTGTGTGTGTGTGTGTGTGTGTGTGTGTGTGTGTGTGTGTGTGTGTGTGTGTAGGTGGGACTGTCTTCAATCCTGCAGTTAATCTCCTGCTGACAACTTCATGACTCATGCATTGTAAGATCCCAAAGGCAAATCCTTGATTTCCCTTTTTCTCTCTCTCTCTCTCTCTCTCTCTCTCTCTCTCTCTCTCTCTCTCTCTGCAGCTATTGGAGTACAGATGACTCTGGACTTGTTTGAAAGCAAGTTCTGGGCCACCACCTCCCAGGTGAGTCACCCTGATCCAGCCAATCACAGAGCTCCCCTCTCAGCATCCCTGATCACCAGCTCAGGAAGTATGGAGAGATTACAACACTCGTTAACTGATGTCTCAAGGGATGTATGCACGTGTGTGTGTGTGTGTGTGTGTGTGTGTGTGTGTGTGTGTGTGTGTGAGAAAGGAAAGGGTTATTTCTGGTGTGCCCCAAAGGCCCATTAGACCTGGCTCACTAATGCCTCTGTGACATGCCTCTGTTCCAGTGTAGGTAAACACACACACACACAAACTATGACAGCTTATGTAAGACACGTTCAGCCTTATGCCAGGCCTGATCCAGCATCATTATTTCATAGCTGCTAAAGTAGCTGGTTCTGTCACAACTCTCTCCTCCTCTTCCCCTCCCCTCTCCTCCTCTTCCCCTCCCCTCTCCTCCTCTTCCTCCCCCTCTCCTCCCCCCTCTCCTCCCCTCTCCCCTTCCCTCAGTAGAAGGGGCTTGTGTGTTAGTGAGGAGGCTGCAGGCAGTGTGTGGCCTGACAGCAGAGGGGGGAAGAGGTGGCAGATGTCCTTCCCAGCATGTGATCACACACAGGAGCTCTGATCAATCTGTCACATGGCCTCATAATCAATAAAGTTATCAAAGACAAACTAACGGCCAAAGAAAGACCATGAAATACTGGATAAAAGTATTTCTCACATTGCATGGTGTGTGTGTGTGTGTGTGTCTGTGTGTATGTGTGTGTGTGTGTGTGTGTTTGTACATGCGTGCACTTCTCTGCTCCTATATCCATTTCAGGCTTTAATGATGTCACATGTCACTCTGAGATTCATACACACATGCTCAGACTGCTCAGACCACGCACACACGCGCTACGCACACTGTGTGTGTGTGTCACCGCCCCTTAGCAGGAAACATGTCACAGGATGTCAGTAGAGAGATTTGCATCCACTGGACTGACTACCAACTGAACTGTCAAATAACTCTCCTCTCCTTTTCTCTCTCTCTCCATCTCTCACTCCCTTCATCTCTCTCCCTCCCTCTCTCACACCTTCTCTCTGTCTCCCTCTCTCTCTCTCTCTCTCTCTCTCTCTCTCTCTCTCTCTCTCTCTCACTCTGTCTTTGTGTCTTTTCCCTCTCTCCCCCCGTCTGTTTATCATCTCTCTCCTCCTGCGGATGTTCCTCCTCTCAGCCTAATGACACAGATGTAAGTAGACAGCCTCCTCCTTTCTTTCAACCCTCTTTTCTTCTCGTCCAATTTTAGGACCAAATGTAACATCCTCCCTAACACTTACCCTGAGCTGTGAACCACACACACGCACACACACAAACACACACACAAACACACACACAAACACCTCCGTACATGTGCACACACACACACACACACAAACACACACAAAAACCTCCGTACATGTGCACACACACACACACATGCACCTCAGCACACACACACAGACAGCTCAACACACGCACACACCTCAAAACACACACACACACATGCAACACATCTTGACAACACACGTTGACATGCACACTCCTACAAATGCACAAACACGCATCACATCGACAGACCCACTTCATCACGCCACTCACTGTTCACACCTGAACCCTGAAACTAAACTAGCCTTAACCCGGATATGACCCTTGACCTTCACAAAAAAACGCTCTTTCTCTCTCTCTCTGTCTCTCTCTGTCTCTCTCTCTTTCCCTCCCTCTCTCTCTGTTCCAGTGTAGCAACATTGAGGGGGTGTGTCCATTGAGCTGTGACAGTGCGGTAAGTCTCTTTCTCCTGTCAGTGTCTTCACATCACTTGTGTGTACGTAAGGCTGTAGGCTTGGTTTCTATGGCTTCTCTCCTAGACAGCTCCTGATTGGCTGAGTGAGTGACTGAAGTTTTAAGGATTGTCATTACATTTCTTGTTTAACCTCTGATGTGATAGAACCATTGATTTGAGGGGCGTTTGTCATGGTGACAAGCAGACTCGTTATGGGCTGTTTTATAGCTGTGTATAAAAGTGCCTGAGGCTGATTAAACCAAGTCATTGGTTCAGTGATGAGGTACAGATGTCTGCTGCACTGTGTGTGCGTGTGTGGATGGATATGATGTGTCGATGTACAGTATATGTGTGGTTTTATTTGGCATGGAGATCTGACTGTCCTCATCATACCTCTCTCTCCCCTCTCTCCCTCTCTCTCTCTCTCTCTCTCTCTCCCCTCTCTCCCTCTCTCTCTCTCTCTCTCTCTCTCTTCCTCTCCCTCTCTCTCTCTCTCTCTCTCTCCCCTCTCTCCCTCTCTCTCTCTCTCTCTCTTCCTCTCCCTCTCTCTCTCTCTCTCTCTCTCCCCTCTCTCCCTCTCTCTCTCTCTCTCTCTCTCTCTCTCTCTTCCTCTCCCTCTCTCTCTCTCTCCCTTCCCTCTCTCTCTCTCTCTCTCTCTCTCTCTCTCCGTCTCTGTCTTCTTAGGACATAGCTTGCTACCTCATCGATAACAACGGGTTCATACTCATCTCTAAAGATCAACGGGAGGTGAGCAGAGGGAAGGAGGGAAGGAGGGAGGGAGAATGAGGGAGGGGGGATTGAAGGAGGGAGGGAGGGAGAATGAGGGAGGGGGGCATTGAAGGAGGGAGGGAGGGTATGTTCTTGGAAGCATGTGCGTGTGCGTGCACATGTGTGTGTGTTTGTGTGTCTTTGCATATGTGTGTGTGTTGCACCACCAGTGGTCATAAGAGGCCCCCATGAACAACAGCTGGGGTATTGTGGGATTTAGAAGAATTAAGAAAGTTTAATCTCCCCACCAGAACAGGGAGGGGAGGGGGGAGGGGATGGGGGAGGGGTGGAGGGGAAGTGATCCATCTCCAACACCAGCTCATTACAACTGCAGTCACTGGGGAGAACTAGGAAGGGGGATATGTAGGACACACACATCAGACACACACACACACACTGTGAGACATAGTAAATATTACATGCACACAAACACACACACACACGTACCATTAGAGTGAGCTCAAGATGAACAGTGTGCCGTTCTGCGATTGTTATTATGCTCTGAGAGAAACACTGCCCTCTAGATTAGATTAGATTCAACTTTATTGTCGTTACACAGGTACAAGTACAGGGTAACGATTGGAGTTAGTGATCTGGATCAATGTTTGATCGGAGTTAGAGTTAGTGATTGGAGTCCTTGTGATCTGGATCAATGTTTCTGCCCAGCCCCCACACCCCTTCCCTTATCTCTCCATCTCTCCCCCTTTTTATCCTCCCATCTGTTCCCATCCTCTCTCTCTCCCAACATCCCCTCTCTTAGCCCCTCTCTTTCTCTCTCTCCCTATCTCCCTCTCTCTCTCTTTTCCTCCCTCCCTCTCTCTCTTTCTCTCTCTCTGGTATATACTCGCTCTATAGGGGCCACAGCTGTACCAGAGTTACAATTGGAGAGAGAGGGAGGGGGGTGATTAGGAGAGGGAGGGGGGTCCTTGTCGTGCACCAGGAGGATGACGTGGATCAAACACGTGTCACATCTCTGACAAGATCAGGATCTCAGCAGTCTGTACAATAACAGAGTGTAAAGCCAGCCTCTACTGGAGCTGGAACCTAAACACGTTTAACACAAAATCCACCCTCCCCCTACCCCACACAACCACACACACACACACACACAAACATACAAATCTCCAAAAAACCCTGAATCTGAGATCTGAATTAGCCGCTCACCCACCCCATGTACCCTCTTGTGGTCAATGTGGATACTGCATCTTAGTCGAAATATCGACTGTGTGGTTTGGGAGGAAGGCAGTAATGATCTCAGTGTGTGTGTGTGAGTGTGAGTGTGTGTGTGAGTGTGAGTGTGTGTTTAGTCACCCATTGTGTGTCATCCCGTCTGATGCTCTGGAGAGAGGAGCTGTAATTAGGGGGGGACCTGTGTCAGAGAACACTGGATGCTTCACACCCTGGTGTTGCTATGACTGAGCTGTACTTCCCCCAGTGTAACTAGGACAACCCCCCCCACCCACACATACAGAAACATCCCCAAAACACAAATACACTCATGTATGAGGAAGGGAGGGAGGGAAGAGAGGGGGGGGGGAAGGAAGCCGGGGGTGGAAAGAGAGTAGATCTGTATCAGACATTGCACACATACACATACATGCATGCGTACACACACAGACACACACGCACACACACACACACACACTAAACCAGCCCCATGACACAGCCTGAACCCTGAACCACTATTACATCTGTAAACAGTACTGAACAGGTCGTCTGGGTGGAATAAATAATGCACTCTGTATAGCAAAAGAGGGAGGGAGGAGACTGGAAGGTGGGAGGAGGAAAGGATGGAGGGGTAGCTTAAAGTGTCTAGTAAAGAAACAAAAGGTCCAGTGTAAATCTCTGGATGACCCTGCCTAACATGCCAACACTCCCTCCACAGTCTGGCAGGTTCTTTGGGGAGGTGGACGGCTCGGTGATGGCACAACTCATCCGTATGGGCATGTTCAAGAGGTAGGAGCCAGCCACCATCCTCACATCCTCCAACACCTGGCAGCGTCTGATCGATAACATCTACTGCATCATCCTCCATAACCATGATGCAGGATCCCTCTAGCCTTTAACATGTAATCACAGCATTGCCATGTATAACAGCAACAGAACAATCCAGTAAAGTCAAGCATCACCATCTGTGTTTGTATTTTACATGTCCATATTAGCTGCTAATTGTGATGCCTCTAAATGAGTCCATGTTTAGCAGAGTACAGCATGTGTCAGATTTTTCCGGAACATTCCAGACAGTGCTGCTGCCTTCACATGATTCTGTTCTGGTCCGGCCGTGCGGCTGCTCAGGTGCTGGTGTCACGTCCCAAGAACTCACAAGACTTTTATTCCGGGTGGTTCTCTTGAGACGGAGTTCAGAGTTGTCTTGCTCTGGGTTCTAGCACTCTGGGTTCCTTGGTTCTACCAGTTTAGGGACTTCCATTTCCACTGTGTCTCTCTTCTCTTCATCATCTTTTTTATTCTCTTGAGCGATTCGTTATTTTTAAAAGTGGAGGGGGGGTTTGGGGGGTGTTATGCTTGATTTAACCCAGGCTATTACGTAATGTGGTGTTTTGTATGCATGTGTTTGACTGTGTTTTGTGTGTGTGGTTCCTCAGGGTATCTCTGTTTGACTACCAAGCCATGTGTAAGATGGGTTCTCATTCTGCAAGCAGCGCTCGGCCCCTTCTGAGTGTAAGCATGTATATTTCACAACTGTGTGACCCAAGCGTGTGTGTGTGTGTTTATTGTACTTGTGTATTTAGATGTTGTTTACTCTTGTTGTTGTTACGTGTTTGTTCGAATTGGTAATATATACTCTCATTTTCTCACTCTTCCCACTGCTCTCTCTTTCTTTCTCTCTCTCCATCTCTCTTTTCCTCTCTCTCTTCTTCTCTACTCCCTGCAGCCCTTCTATGGTCTGCTAGCAGCGCTGAAGTGGTTCCTGTCCAACACTCTGCTGTGAGTACAGTACTTCCTGTTTGAGGTCTGTTACCTCCCTGTAGCCACTCACCATGGTCTGATCTGATTGGACGGTTCTATTTCTAATGTTTTTGTAGATTTCTGCTGGAGTTCAACATCTGTGGACTGTGGCACTCGGAGCACTTTGCAGATGGTAAGTTTCTGTGTGTGTGTGTGTGTGTGTGTGTGTGTGTGTGTGTGTGTGTGTGTGTGTGTGTGTGTATGTGTGTGTGTGTGCGTGCGTGCGTGCGTGCGTGTGTGTGTGTGTGTAGACTGATCTGTCTCTCTACCCGTCAGTCTGCCTGTCTGTCTCTCCCTCCTCACATCACAGCCTGTCTGTCTGTCGTCTCTCATCTGGCTCTCATGTCTTAACACTCATCTGTTTATACTTCTCCATCTCTCTATCCATCCAATCTCTCAAACCCATCTCAATATGTTATCCATCTCTTTCCATCTCTCTTTCTCCCTTCCATCATGCAACTACCTTCATCACGCCACCTGTCAATCATTCCTCCCCTTCTAACTTCACCCCCATCAGCCAAGGCATCCTTCCAAGTGTGTAAGTAATCTCCACGGAGACCGTTCCATATGGAGGACACACTCAATGTCTAGCAGAACAGTCGTGTCGTGTGTGTTTTTAATTTATCCTACATGTATCCATGAGGACAAATCTATTAAGAACAGTTTCAATGATAAACAAACAGGAAATCCTAAATATAGGAGAATGATAATGTAGTATTACCCAGTAGCACTAACTGTAGTATTTAGTTATACCCAGGGTGTAAACCCATCCCAGCTCACATCTCTAAGAACCAAATTGATTGAAAAGTGTCCTTCCTGGTTGTTAATGGCTGTGAGTTTCCTAGCCTGTCATTTGATTGACCGGTGAGTGTTCTGGCCCGTCATCTGATTGGTTCCTGTGTCCCCAGCGGCCCAGAAGAAGAAGGGGGACATCCTGCAGCCGTGTGATACGGAGTACCCCAGCTTTGTCTACGAGCCCTCCATCAAGGAGACCAACAGCCTTATCAAGTGTGGGCGCTGCCAGAAGTACGACACACGCACGCACACACCACATACACACACATTTTGATGATGAACACACACTATTAACAGACTGTGGTACAGGAGAAGCCAGTTTGCAGGCTAGCCTGGCTTGACCCCATCTCCTCCACATCTCTCCCTCCGTCCTCTTCTTCTCTGCTGGCTGCTCCATGCATGGTGCTCTAGCACCGCCGTGTGGCCACCTGTAGTATCACACTCATTTAGTCATTTAGCGGACGCTCTTATCCAGAGCGACTAACAACATGTTCTCATCTGTGCTCAGTCACAACTTGTGTTTGTTTATTGTAACCAATATGTGTGTGGCTGTCTGTGTGCGTGTGTATGTGCGTTTGTGTGTGTGTGGCAGGATGTTTGTGACTCAGCAGGTCCCAGACAGTAACCTACTGATGCTGGTGGTCCAAGCAGACTGTGACTGCTCCCGCCAGTACGGACCAATCACCATGGAGCCCAAGGAGGTCAAATATATCCTTAACCAATCAGAGCCTTATGTCAGTGACTTCCATGATTGTATTCAGGGCTACAGTTTACCTTGTATGTTTGTCATTTTGTGTGTGACCCTTGACCCCTTCGCACATAACGCCTCGGTGAAGTGTGACAGGATGAGGTCACAGAAGGTCCGCAGGAGACCCGAGTCCTGCCACGCCTTCCACCCACAGGTCAGTACCCCATTGGTCCATATGTTGACTAATACAACTCTAAACCAATGAGCAAATGGATTAATGACAATGAGAATGTTTGTTTTCCTGTTTGTTGCTTATGTTTTGTTATTGTTGTTGTCTCCAGGAAAATGCAAAGGACTGTGGTGGAGCTGCAGAAATCTCCCTGTCGCTCTCTCTCTTCCTCGCGTGTCTCTCCGCCTCAACCCTCTCCCTTCACCTCTCCTCTGATTGGCTGCCACGGTGACCCCAAACCCCACCCCTTGGCCACGAGGCCTCGAGCAAGGGGCCTTCCTGTTACCCAGGGTGACGCAGCCAGGAATCCTTAAAGGCTGACCTGTACCCTCCGCCCTCTACCTGCTTCTACCATGGACAGTACTCAATGTGATATATGATAAGATATGATGTATTTCATCATCATTTCATGCTATGATATGTAACATATATAAAGCAACATATTATACATCATGTGCTGCTGTATATGATGATACGGTGATTCTGAATCCCATGTTTGGGAGTTGATCCGATGACAACACCATGGCAACGGACAATGGATGACGGGCAGCCATCTTTGTTGTTGTGTGTTTGTTTTTTTTACTTTTTTGAAAACTATTTTAATCAAACACACTAAAAACGTTGACCTTATAAGGGCTGTTCTCCCCCTCAGTGTCTTATGGAGAGGATGTGATCATGTGCTAAAGATCATGCAGTCTTTTTGATGGACAGACACATCAACCAGAGTTCTCCCAAGTAGCGGAACAAGACCAACAGATCCCCAACTAAACTATGGCTAGAACACATCTGGTTTCCTATATTCCAAATCGTGGTGAATAACCACTGGGTTTGTGTGCATGTGTATGACTATGTTGAAGTATCTTGTAACTGTTCTAAAACTGTTTGAAAGTCTCTGATTCAGCTATGGACTCTGTACTGGTGATACTGCAGTCAGGCACAAGCCTCATGAGAGGAGAGAGATGAGAGGATAGAAACAGACATGGAAAAAGAGGACAAAGAGAGAGAAAGAGAGCGAGGAAGGAGAGAGAAAGAAAGACTATCCTCCACTCATGCCTGAGATATTAGACCTGACTAATAGAACGGTTTGTTCTAAACACATATCTGTCCATGTGGCTGTGTGGCAGTTGTTCCTCAGGAGAGTCCAGGGAGGTGGATTCTAGTTTGGCCCCACAGTTTCTCCTGCATGCTGCCACCTGGAACTAGATGAAACTGAACATGACCATCAGCTGAAAAAGATCCCGACTGTAGAGCTTGCTAATGATGTAGTATCTGCAATTATGTTCACCTTGTATTATCTGTGCTTGATTGAGCTTGTCTTGGTTTGAGATGCATGTGTTATTCCCCTATAGGCTGGTAAGGGGGTTGGAAGTGTGTGTCTGTCCTTGTGTGTGGGAGTGTAAGTGAAAGAAGATATTTATATATTATTGTAATATTAACTTGAAAACAATCAGTATACGGATTCATCCAGTCTATAGTGTCCAGTATGTCAAGTAGAACTGAATATGAATTTAATGCAGGAAAATGACTATGAACAGCCAAATAAATTGTACACAAGTAATCACATACAAATATCCTGACTTTGTAAATAAACTGGAGTGATCGACAACAAAATAAATGATTTAAAATCTTTCATCTGTGTGATTAAATGGACTAAACTGGAACCCGGGTGTAGTGTCATCTCTCCTCCACTAGATCAGCGCCCTAATCCTTCAAGAGTTCAGGTCAGATCTGCAACAGGTATCTTGGAGTTACATTGAAGCAGCCATGTATTCAGCATTACATGTGTCAGTGTGCAAGTGAGAGAAGGTTGTGTGAGTATGTGTGTGTACATATAGATGTGTTTTTTTGACCATGTGTAGGCAGTTTGGGCTGGAAATCACTTGGCGTGTGTTAGAGCCCAGTATAATCCCCTGGATCTCCCCAACAATGAGGTGGGTCCGTCTGGTCAGAGAGGATGAGTCTGGTGTGACCAGGGGTCACACCCTAAACACCATTTAATCTGGTCCATTAAGATTTTGGGGAGTCAAAGGGTTTTATATACTGTATTAGTAGGCTACTTCAAATATAACTGATAACGGAGAAGACCATTGGAAATGTTTGAACAGATCATCCTTTCTCCTCCACTTTATAAAATGACTTCCTCTGTTACCTGTCTGATGGAGCCACCTGTCTGCAGTATGAACAGCTGCAACAATCACAAGCTGTTAACATCGATCCAGGTCAGAAAGCAACATGAAACTATTGGCTCTTTCTCAAACATTGAGAGGAGTTGGTAAACCTGGGTGTTGTGTGTCGTTAGTCCTTCATGTGGAACAAGCTGTCTTTGGAGAGCTGTGCCATTTAAATACGAGTTTACCTCCTGTCCCTGAAGTGAGCCTACTCTGTGGCTCCGCCTCGACCCATGCCTGGGTTAAATATCCCACACAGATCAAGTCCACGACACGAATAACTGTTAAAGCTGCGAAGGGCAGAGGAAGTGAGACTGTCATGGGTTTATGAATGAACTGTCTCCTCTCTTCTCCTGCCAGACAGTACTGGACCCCTGACTGACTGACAGAGGTAGGAACCTTAGACTTAGACTTCATCTATCACCTTAGACTTTTTGTCGTACTTTTTTTCATTGTTACTAATGTGAAAGTTTAATGCATTTCTATAGCCAGAAGTCAACTTTACAGCAGCCCTAATACCATATCTGATCTTCCGACTAAAGTGTTTTCATTCTCTCTGTATAAATGAATTGTTCGTTTCGGGGCTTGTATCCACCGTGTGAGCCCACAATGTGTTCATTGTAGCCCATCTTGAATTCGTTCATTCGAGCACAGGCTTGAGAAACTTATATTACTCAATTAACATAATGCTGTTAATGTGACTTGGTCCCGTGGCTCAGATCGGTGCTGTCCCAGAGGAGAATGATTCCAGTGACAGTGTGTTTGTATCTGGCGACCCTGCTGTGGTCCAGTAACGGTCTGGAGCTCCGTTATCACAACACCATTGAAGTGGAGCAGTACCTCAAAGATGTCAATGTGACCTACGCCAACATCACACACCTGCACAGCATTGGGAAATCAGTAGGAGGTAAGTGGGGTTTCATTCCAAAAACACTTCAGTGGTGTTGGTGATGCAGTCACACCTCATGACTCCTCATATGAGACATTTCAGATATTCTGTTTGTGGTTACTGGTGCAAAACAGTCTCAGATCAATGAAGCAATTACAGTGAGATTTCAGCAGTAGGTCTGTGTGACATGTGTGAAACTTGTCTCTGGACCACAGCTCTGTCATGAATCAGTGCTGTCATCCCTGTCAGAGGAGACTGCATCTGTTTTCCCTCACAGATGCACAGCAGTGCTGTAGCCCTAGTATAAAGTAGACATGCGTTTCAGCCTAGGATGATGTAGTAGACTGCTTTTGTAGTCTAGTGAAATGTAATGGGCTAGTATGAAGTATTGGGCTAGTATTATAAACTAGTATAAAGTAATGGGGGAAAGTACACTATTACCAAAAGTATTTGGCCACCCCATCCATCTAATCATTTGGATGGGTGACCAAATACTTTTGGTAATATAATGTATCTAGTATGAAGTGGTGAGATAGTATTGTAGTCTAGCCTGGGTTCCCAAGGAGGGCAGGATGAGTGAGGGGTGAAGAGGCGGGAAAGGTCCATGAAGAGTGTGGGGGCAGATCAACCAGGAAGCAAGGGGGGTGTGGGGGGGAGGTGCTGAACAGAGGGTCAGCAGGAGGGGGTAAGAAAAGGGATTTAAGGCGATGGTTGAAGAGGGGGAAGAGAGAAAGAGGGGGCTTCAGGGAGAGGGGCGACTGAGGAGTGTGGAGGATGTTGAGGAGGAGGACTTGGGGTGATTGAGGAGGTGAAGACTGGCTGAAGAGAGAGGAGGAGGGGAAGGAAGGAAGGAAGGAGAAGGGAATTGGGCTTAATGAGAGGGGAAGGGAGAGAGGTGACAGATGTATGTGTAACAGGTTCAGCTCCGCTTCTCGTCAGAGAGATCTTTGTGTGGGGTTCCCTACCTACGCCTGCAGCTGGCAAGACTACACACACACACACACACACACACACACACACACACACACACACACACACACACACACACACACACACACACACACACACACACACACACACACACCCAACCTGTTAGGGACAGAGAGACTGTTAGGGAGAGAGAGAGAGGAAAGAGAGAGAGAGAGAGAGAGAGAGAGAGAGAGAGGAGAGAGGAGAGAGGAGAGAGAGAGGAGAGAGAGAGAGAGAGAGAGAGAGAGAGAGAGGAGAGAGAGAGAGGAGAGAGAGAGAGAGAGAGAGGAGAGGAGAGAGAGAGCTGACCTTATCAGTGGAGCTGCCACTCTCATATCCAGTATTGTGTTACATTAAGCTAGCGCTTAGACACAACAGCTGATACACATCTTGGCATGGGAGGCCTGTTAGCCTAGCATAGCGTAGCTTTGTGTTCTCTTATTGAAGATATCAGCTTTTTATCATCTGATAGCGTAGCCAACCTAGCCATGTGCCTCCCATGTGCTGTCATGTGTCAGGGTTCATTGGTCTGCAATTCTTCACAGAGATCCCAGTTGTTTAGCTGAACCAATGTAGGAGGCTTAACATCTGCAATGCACTATCCCCACAGACAGGAACTGTGTGTGTGTGTGTGTGTGTGTCTTTGTTTCCATCCAGATCTGTAAATGTGAAATGCAGGTCTGATCAACTTGCACGTGCATGTGTGAGAGACAGCGAGCCTGCCTGACCAGGGGTCTGTACTACGAATGTCTGTACTATACCTGAACTGGGTTCCGCTGCTAGCTGGATACAAAGCTGGTATTGAGACCTGACTCTCTGCCATCCACTTACCTGTTCCTTTTTTGCTCGCTCTCTCTCTCTCTCTCTCTCTCTCTCTCTCTCTCTCTCCTCTCTCACTCTCTCTCTCTCTCTCGCTCTCGGTGTACTGTTGTACACATGCATACATATCTCTCTCTCTGTCTCTCTCTCTCTCTCTCTCTCACTCTCTCTCTCACTCTCTCTCTGTGTCTCTTTCTCTCACTCTCTCTGTGTCTCTCTCTCTCTGGTCTCTCTCTCTCTCTATTGCTCTTCCTCTTTACCGCTCATGTTTCAGTGGTCAGATTGAGATGTAAATGTCATGCATGTAGTCACAATCACTTAGACCAAATACACAACTCTCACAAACACACACACAGAACAGAACTACAGAATAACAGTGTAGTCTGACTTGGTCCCTCCATGCCGGAAGGCGTGCTGGATTATAATCCGTGGCAGGTTGTGTGACTGGCGGCGGTCCTGACCTCAGAGCTAATCTGTGTTGTGTTGCAGTTGGCTGTGAGGTGAGGCCAAAGAAGACACAGCTAATCACAGTTAATCTGGGACACCACCTGCAGACGCACAACTCTGACCCTTTCACCCCCAACTAGGTCGGCCAGTTGTGTGTGTGTGTGTGTGTGTGTTTTAAAGGTATGTGTGAGAGTGTGAGTGAGAATATGCAGCTCAAATCTGAAAAGCTCCCTTGAGGGAGAGGTTCTTTAGAGGGGAGGGGGTTGGGGGTAGAGAGGGGAACCAGGCCTGGGGAAGATACACTACACAGGTTCAACCCTGATCTGAATGGAATATCCACCACCAGAAGGTGGTGTTATGAATCAGGCTTGAATGGTAGAGAAAGTTAACAAGCCTGTAGGATGATACGCACACACACACGCTCAAACTGATATCCACACACTTTAATCGATATACATGCAAACACGCACAGCTAAAATGCACACAAACAGCGGATCACTCCGAGCTGACACCCTTACCACTGAGCGCGCTCAGACTTGTTCTGTGGGAGTGCAGCTGACACCCTGTCCACAATACACTCTACTGACAACACAACCACAGTAGAACCACATCAGAAGCAAGGAACTCTACTGACAACACAACCACAGTAGAACCACATCAGAAGCCAGGAACTCTACTGACAACACAACCACAGTAGAACCGCATCAGAAGCAAGGAACTCTACTGACAACACAACCCACAGTAGAAACCACATCAGAAGCAAGGAACTCTACTGACAACACAACCACAGTAGAACCACATCAGAAGCAAGGAACTCTACTGACAACACAACCACAGTAGAACCACATCAGAAGCAAGGAACTCTACTGACAACACAACCACAGTAGAACCACATCAGAAGCAAGGAACTCTACTGACAACACAACCACAGTAGAACCACATCAGAAGCAAGGAACTCTACTGACAACACAACCACAGTAGAACCACATCAGAAGCAAGGAACTCTACTGACAACACAACCACAGTAGAACCACATCAGAAGCAAGGAACTCTACTGACAACACAACCACAGTAGAACCACATCAGAAGCCATGAACTCTACTGACAACACAACCACAGTAGAACCACATCAGAAGCCAGGAACTCTACTGACAACACAACCACAGTAGAACCACATCAGAACCCATGAACTCTACTGACAACACAACCACAGTAGAACCACATCAGAAGCCAGGAACTCTACTGACAACACAACCACAGTAGAACTACATCAAAAGCCAGGAACTCTACTGACAACACAACCACAGTAGAACCACATCAGAAGCAAGGAACTCTACTGACAACACAACCACAGTAGAAACCACATCAGAAGCCAGGAACTCTACTGTCAACACAACCACATTAGAACCACATCAGAAGCCAGGAACTCTACTGTCAACACAACCACAGTAGAGCCACATCAGTAGTCAGGAGCTCTGCTCTCTATAGAAGCACAGCTCTGAATCCAAGCTGTTTAGAGTTGGCTGTCTTGTAAATAATTGATCTGAATGCATAATTGTTGTTTGGTTCATTGTGTGTGTGTGTGTGTGTCTTGTTTCCAGGAAGAGATCTGTGGGTTCTCATCCTAGGAAGACGACCAACAGAACATACGATCGGAACCCCTGACTTTAAATATGTGGGGAACATGCACGGGAATGAGGTAAGAACTCATTAGAACCACTGTCTTAAAACACTCAACTCTGTTTCCAACCCTTGATTCGTCTTAGAACTGAAATATTAGAACCATTATAGAACCATTATCTCCAGACCAACATCTTTAGAACCTGAAGTGCCATATTAGAAGCTTTGTGTTTGAACCTGACCCAGAGCGGTTCCACTAAGTGGCTGTACTGTACCCTGCTGTGTGAGTCTGGGCCTGGCCTTAAATAGACCGTCTCTCCTCTCCTCCTCTTGTCATGCCTGGGGGGTTCAGCCTTGGGGGGGAGGTGTCTGTGTGGTGGGGGGGTGGAGGGGGCTGTTCTCCTACAAAGACATGCAGAAGCCCCTCAGCCCCCCAGTCCCTCAGCCCCCCAGCCCCCCAGCCCCCCAGCCCCCCAGCCTCCCAGCCCCCCAGCCCCCCAGCCCCTCAGCCCCCCAGTCCCTCAGCCCCCAAGCCCTTCAACCCCCAGCAGATCCATAGGAGATGAGCAGCAGAGTGTGACCACTGCATCACGGAGGGAGGCTTTTCACTGCTCTCCTCCCCCCCACCCCCCATTTCTCTTCCGTCCATTGTGAGGCCTCTCCTGCCTTGATGGCAGAGGTGGAGTGGGGGGGGTGCGGGGGGGGGGGGGGGGGGGGGGCAAATAGAAAATCCCTCTTCACATTCCTGATGTGACAAGAGAAAAGACAAGGAAGTCTGAAAATAAGAGGAGACTGAGGAAGAGAGATGGAGAGAGAGGTGGAGTCATGATTCGGCTGTGTAAACATCTATTTGTATTGCCGGGCGAAGCTCCTTTTGAATACATTTACATTTATTCATTTAGCAGACGCTTTTATCCAGATCGACTTCCAAGAGAGAGCTTTACAAAAGACCATCGGTCACTGATCATAACAACGAGCACATTGCAGGCAGGCAGCTAAAACATGAAGCAGACATTGTGAAAAACTAAATAAGTGCTAAAGAGAGGAACCATAGGAGCATTCAGTTAGTCGAATAAGAAATGCAGGGGACATGAGCAGAGAGGGAACAGTGACAATAGGATAATAAAGACTGTGGGAGAGGTCTGACAGACCAAACCTGTGGAAAATAGATTCCAGAGGAGCCATTTTGGATCTTGTAGGTCCCAGAGGAGCAGTTTTGGATCCCAGAACCATTTTGGATTCAGGGAAGTAGACAGAGCCCATTTTTGGAACAAATACATTCTGCCCATTCATTGAAACACAAGCGCACACACACACATACACACTCATGTGTCATGTACCCAGCCCTGGGCCAGCCCCACCTCTGCTAGTGTCTATATTCCCACACTTCTCACCATCATAACGGATATTATTACATTGTTTTTGTAAAGTTTCTATCAGAGTAGAGTTTCTTTCACCCTCCTCTCTCCTCTGCCTCTCCCATCACTCACCCTCATTCCTTCCTCTCTCTCCTCTCCCTCTCCTTTAGTTCATCACATTCTTTAGCACCTCTTTACACCCACCTTTAGAACAGGAACACTCACACACACACAGTACATTGAGGTCAGGCTGCTGTGTTGTGAGACCTGGTTACTTTCTGTGTGTGTGTGTGTGTTAAGTGGAGATGAGATGGGTGGAGATGTGACGTGAGCGAGGGAACAGTGAATCACGGTTTGAGACCGAGACACAGTGAGGAGAAGAGGGAGGAGAGGAGATGTGTGTTTATAAACCAGTGTTCTAGAGAGAAGTGTGAACATGAGAGAAGGAGTGCACTAAGGAGGCAGACAGACAGACAGACGGGAAGACAGGAGGGAGAGAGAGAGAGATGGAGAGAGACAGAGGGTGAGGGAGAGAGAGAGGGGGAGAGGGGGAGGGTGTGCCTACGGCAGTGCAGGTCTTAGCTTGTGCATCATAATCACTGCTTTGTCAAACCAGCACTAACAAGACAGCAGCCACAGCGACACTTCTTATACTAGCTTACACACACACAGGGCCACACACACAGACACACACAGCCACACACACAGACACACCCACACACGGCCACACACACAGACACACACACACACAGAAACACACACACAAACTGTCACTCGCATAATTTGTCAAATTGGTTGACACAAACAGGTGGTTTGTGTCAGACACTTATCTCCATTTGTCGGTCTGTGTACTGTCAACATTATACTTGTGTGTGTGTGTTGTGCCAGGTAGTGGGCCGGGTCCTACTCCTCCAGCTGATCGACTACCTGCTCCACGGTTACGGTAGCGACCCCCTGGTGACCCGCCTTCTCAACACCACGCGCATCCACATCCTCCCCTCCATGAACCCTGACGGCTTCGAGGCCTCCGGGCGAGACTGCATGTACTCTCCAGGGAGGTGAGCTGGATCCAACACCCCGGAACACACCGGAACACACCAGACTCTAGATCCCACTGTCTGGAGTGACAGCATGTACTCCCAGGGAATGGGATCTAGAACATTGCAGTTGACAGTAAGAGGTATTCAGCCATAACAGCTTATCCTTGTGGTTGCTGTGAAGCCCTTTCACTGTAGTGTGTGTGTGTGTGTGTGTGTGTGTGTGTGTGTGTGTGTGTGTGTGTGTGTGTGTGTGTGTGTGTGTGCGTGCGTGCGTGCGTGCGTGCGTGCGTGCGTGCGTGCGGGGGTGGGGGGGCTGGAACATTTTGCAGCTGTCTAGCACACTTCTGCTCCCAGCCCAAGGTCCCAGTGGCTGGAGGGACAGAGGGAGATTCCCTGGGAAGGGAAGGAGGAGGAGGGCGGGAGGGAGGCTAGAGGGGAGGACTGGGGAGGGAAGATGAGGCTGGAGGGAGGTGAAAGGAGGAGGTGATATAGAGGTGAAAGGAGAGGGAGAGGGGGAGGAAGGAGAGATGAAAGCAGATGTTTTGTTGTAGTCTGCTGCAGCCTGTATCAAGACAGAGACAGAACAGTTACTCTTCCTAAACACACACACACCCATAACACTAGATTAGTAGACTGATCAGGATTGTTCACAGACCCCTTAAACACCATACACACTCTCACACATGCACATACACATACAAGAACGCAGGGTTATTCATAGGTATTTCTACTTTCTGTGTGTGTATATATGTGTGTGTGTGTGTGTGTGTGTTGCATGTGTCCATGGATGCGTGACCAGGGGTTACTCCCAGGATGCATCATCATCACCGAACCCCAAAAAACAGGAAGCCCTCACACCCCCACATGTCGCCATGGCGACTGAAAACAAGGGGGGGGGAAACATACGCTCCACCCTGCCTGTGATGAAAGCTGCTGCCGTAGCAACAACAGGCTGCTTGACAGGCTTTGATCCCTGGAGGGGAGCGGGGTGGGCGGGGGGAGGAAGGTGGAGAGATGAGTGGGGGGGTGAAGGACCGCCATGTTTGTTGTAACAGCCTGTGGTCAGTTACACACTATGCAGGAGAGGAGAAGGAGGGATAGGCAAGAGGAGAGGGGGGAGAGAGGGAAGAGGAGAGAGGGGGAGAGGGAAGAGGAGAGAGGGGGAGAGGGAAGAGGAGAGAGGGGGAGAGGGAAGAGGAGAGAGGGAGGAGATGGAAGAGGAGAGAGGGGGGAGATGGAAGAGGAGAGAGGGGGGAGAGGGAAGAGGAGAGAGGGGGAGAGGGAAGAGGAGAGAGGGGGGAGAGGGAAGAGGAGAGAGGGGGGAGAGGGAAGAGGAGAGAGGGGGGAGAGGGGAGAGGAGGGGGGGGAGAGGGAAGAGGAGAGAGGGGGGAGAGGGAAGAGGAGAGAGGGGGAGAGGGAAGAGGAGAGAGGGAGGAGATGGAAGAGGAGAGAGGGAGGAGATGGAAGAGGAGAGAGGGGGGAGAGGGAAGAGGAGAGAGGGGGGAGATGGAAGAGGAGAGAGGGGGGAGAGGGAAGAGGAGAGAGGGGGAGATGGAAGAGGAGAGAGGGGGAGAGGGAAGAGGAGAGAGGGAGGAGATGGAAGAGGAGAGAGGGGGGAGAGGGAAGAGGAGAGAGGGGGGAGATGGAAGAGGAGAGAGGGGGGAGAGGGAAGAGGAGAGAGGGGGGAGAGGGAAGAGGAGAGAGGGGGGAGAGGGGAGAGGAGAGAGGGAGGAGAGGGGAGAGGAGGGGGGGGGAGAGGGAAGAGGAGAGAGGGGGGAGAGGGAAGAGTAGAGAGGGGGGAGAGGGAAGAGGAGAGAGGGGGGAGAGGGGGAGAGGGAGAGGGAAGAGGAGAGAGGGGGGAGAGGGGAGAGGAGAGAGGGGAAGATCTCCAGAGGTCCAGCATGTTCCCAGCTCTCCCAGCAGCAGGGTTAGCATCCCAGCAGGGCTCAGAGAAGAGGGGCAGTGAAGGACAGGGCCACCATTAGGACCTGGCTGAGAAGCCCCAGACGAGAGCCTGCTGGAGCAACCGTCCCCCTGAAGTGTCTTGAATGTCTGGATGTCACTGTACACAATACACACGTGAGACAATACACATACACATGTTCAATCACATACATACACATACATACGTACAAATACAAACTCACAACCACCCACAGTTATTTTGTCTGTTTACTGTCAGCAGCTGAGAGCTATAATTTGATATTGAAAGACAGCTGACTTCACCCTCAGCCAACATCAACTCATTATGTAAATATCTCTCTGTCTTCCTCATCCCTCTCTCTTCCTCCATCTCTCTCTTTCTACTCTCCAGTTTCTCTCACTCTGAACTCTCGTCATCTCTCTCTGCAGTCTCTCTCTCTCTCTCTCTCTCTCTCTCTCTCTCTCTCTCTTCTCTCTGGGCTCTTCTGCTAGAACCATTTCCTGTTTGACTGTTTTCTAACTCTTTCACACACACACACACACACACACACACACAAGCACACACACATAAACTCACAGAAGTCACATAGCAATGCAGCTTAAGATCCTAGCTCCTCACGACACCCCGAGGAAGAGGAGGATGATGATGAGGAGGAGGAGGAGGATGAAGGAAAGGAGATGAACACAAGAAAGAATAGGAGAGTTGATCTATTGAGAGAAAGGAGGGGTGAGGAGGGGTGAGGAGGGGTGAGGAGGGGTGAGGAGAGGTTAAAGACTCATGTCCTGTCCTGGTACCAGCATAGTGAAGGTGTTGTCACTGCTTACATAAACACATGTCTGCTCACTGTAAACAAAAGAGACACTCCCAGCCATTAACCGAACCATCACAAGACCCAAGCTGTCACACACTCATACACACACACTTCTCACACACACACAAACTCCCACATGGACATACACACACCGTGGGGTATGTCACCATGGTCCATTAGCATCCCCATCTGTCTATCAGCTGACAGGACAGTGGGCCCCCTCATAGGAGCACCCATTACACTTGCCATCACACACTCACTCACACACACACACACACACACACACACACACACCGCTACCAGTTGACAGGATAGTGAATCTTTGACAGCCCTCAGACCAGGACCATGTTTCCCAGAATGCACCAGATCAGGACAGCGGATGGATCTGTTTACAGAAACCGATCGTTCTCTGTCAACCTTCAGACCTGGCAAACACAAACCCACAGTCTCTCACACACACACACACACACAGTCACATAGACACTCACATACAGTCCTTTAAACGCAGTCACAAAGACACATTCTGTAAATGTCAAAGAGCAGTAACTCTGTGGGGTCTCCCCCCCTGATCTGTGGGGGCCCCAGGGTTAGTGGATTCTGCAGTGACACATCCTCTCTGTACCAACATAGCACACTGCTGCCAGGAGCCGTGTGTGTGTGTGTGTGTGTGTGTGTGTGTGTGTGTGTGTGTGTGTGTGTGTGTGTGTGTGTGTGTGTGTGTGTGTGTGTGTGTGTGTGTGTGTGTGTGTGTGTGTGTGTGTGTGTGTGTGTGTGTGTGTGTGTGTGTGTGTGTGTGTGTGTGTGTGTGACTGTGTGCGTGTAACTGTGTGTTTCTCCTCTGTCAACAACCTTTATTGCAACATTAACAATAGCGGTTAATAAAACAGCAATGTGGCATACTGACAAGCATGCAGAAAGACAAACAGGCAGGGTGTAGACAGACAGACAAAGAGAGGCAAGCAGGTAGACAGACAGGGAAGAAAAGACAGACTGAAACATGGGCAAACCAATAAGAAGGCATTTAGGTAGGCAGACAGACAGAAGACCAACTTTTCGTGTGGGGAAGGGGGTCCAGACCACCCAGACAGCCCCTGCACCCCCCACACCCTCTATGCCAGGCCTCTTCAGGGTAGAGGAGGAAAGATTGAAAGAGAGAGAGCACAAGAGACATGAAGGGAGGTGAAGAGCATTAGAAGAGGAAATCTAAGATGCACAAGACCCTGACATCAAAGTAATGGTGTTCTGTGTACATACTCAGACACAGACACCACCCCGCCCCACACATACACACACACACACACACACACACACACACACAACCAACCAGACAACCACACACAGCAGTGTTCCTTCCCTCCGAGCCCCACTCTGTGTTGGTAGAGGAGGGTTCTTATGAGAAGCAGGTCTCAGCCATGCGGCTTGTCAGAGGGGCAGACAGGCAGTGGGGTTGACCAGGTCAGGAGGCACCTGGGGCAGCTCTTCTAGGAGGGGCGGGGCAGGCTCTGGCTTACTGGGAATGTCCCAAACAAGCACAAACACACAAGGACTCGGACTTCCATGCACAAGGTCCGAATGTGTGTTGGTGTGTGTGTGGGTGAATGTGGTTTGTATCTCTGCCATGCTGAGCCACCACACAGGAAACCGGGCATCCTGCTGGCTCCTCCTACTTCCCCTGCAGCTGCTGCCTCTGTGGCTGGCCTGGCACTCGTAAAACACACCCAACACACACCCAGCACACACCCAACACACACCCAGCACACACACCTAACTGTCTAGCCAGAACTGACCCAGAACAGAGAGGGGGATGAGAGGGAAGGGCACACAGGAAGTCTAATCAGTTGAGAGGAGCAGAGAGCAAAAGAGAGGAAGGGATGAAGAGAGGAGGAGAGAAATGAGCCAACAAGTGTGAAGAGAAGCAGCAGAAGAGATAGGAGAGGAGAGCAGAAGAGATACGAGAGGAGAGCAGTGCAGAAGAGATAGGAGAGGAGAGCAGAAGAGATAGGAGAGGAGCAGAGAGTGGAGAGCACTGAGGCACAAAGACTCCTCTGTGTCTTGAGGAGGAGTGGAGGGGGAGAGGAGGGGGAGAGGAGGGGGAGAGGAGGGGGAGAGGAGGGGGAGAGGAGGGGGGTAGCGATAGCTCGCTAATGTTTACCCAGCCAGTCAGTGGGTACGCACGGACAAGGTCGGCAAACATCCTGTCACTTCCTGCTGAATATCAACTACTCTCTACTAGTGAATATCAACAACTCTCTACCACTGAATATCAACTACAGCCTGTTACTGTGTGTATACTAGTAAATATGAACTCTTCTGAATGTGATGACATCTTTTCTACATCTTTCCTCCTCCTCTCCCAGGTTCAATAAGAATGGTGTGGACCTGAACAGGAACTTTCCAGATGCGTTCTCTCGGCCGGAGGGGGAGGGGGGTGAGCGGGAGGCTGAGGTGCGGGCCGTGATGGACTGGCTCGCCAGCGAGAGCTTCGTCTTGTCAGCCAACCTGCACGGGGGCGCCGTGGTGGCCAGCTACCCCTACGACAACAGCAATGGAGGTCAGGGGTCAGGACAGGCAGATATTTACACTCACTCGCACACCTGCTTACTGGACAAGGGTTCACCCCCACCAAGAACACTTGAACTCATAACTAACTGTGTTAAGTGACCTTTACAGTGAGCTCTAAATCACTAACCAGCTGTTGCACACACACACTTAGACACACTCGAACACTCCCAACCACATGCTCACTCAACACACACACACATTCGCACTTGTGTGTTAGTGGAACAAGAACATTAACTCTGAATTGCCAGCTGAAGCATGGTAGCCTGTGATCATGGGACCAGAGCGACATTCCTGACTTCCTGTGTTGATGTCATGTGACAGGAAGTGAGCTGCAGCAAGGCAATAGCGTGTCTCCAGACGACGATGTGTTTGTCCACCTAGCGAAGACCTACTCCTTCACCCACGGCAACATGAGGAACGGAGACAGTTGTTTAGACTCCCAGGACTTCCCTGAAGGCATCACCAACGGGTTCAAGTGGTACCAGCTGCCAGGTGAGTCTGGACAGGTGCCCAACAAGCCCAGCAGCGGAGCCCTGGAGCATTTCACCATGGCCCTCTCCATCTCCCCTCTCACTTGTGTCTCCTCTCCATCTCCCCTGCTTCCCTTCTCCCTCTCCTCACCATCATCTCCTCTTCTGTCCTCCTCTTCCCACTCTCCTCTCTCTCTCCTCTCCAGGTGGCATGCAGGACTATAACTATGTGTGGGCCCAGTGTTTGGAGATCACCCTGGAGCTGTCCTGCTGCAAGTTCCCTCCAGAGAAGGACCTCCCAGGCCTGTGGAACCTGAACCAGCCCGCTCTGATGGCCTACATGCAGCAGGTGCATCTGGGTAAGACCCAGAACCTGTTATCATTAACAGGACCAGCAGCACCTACACACCATGTATAGATTAGATTAGATTCAGTATGAGAGTTTCCAGGTGTCTCTCTGACACCAAGACAAACAGCTCTGCTATCTGATCTGTAGACCAGGACACACACACCCAGCATGCACACACACAGCACACACACAGCACGCACACAGCACACACCCAGGACATCCAGGAAACACTGGCTGATTACAGAAGTGCAACACGGACACTGTTAGGCTGTGTGCTGGGTGTGTGTGTGTGTGTGTATCGGTAGTATACTGAAGCAGGTGTCAGAGCAGCCAGTTGGGAAACACTTGACTTGATAGGTAATCGAGCTCAGGGATCATCTACCAACCTGTGTGTGTGTGTGTATGCTCATCTGTGTGTACGTGTGTAGTTAGGCTGTTAAACCTTCACAAACCTGTCTGTGTGTCTGTGTGTGTTGCTGCAGGTGTGAAGGGCCAGGTTCTGGACTGGGATGGGCAGCCGGTCCAGAATGCTGTAGTGGAGGTTGAGGGCAGACAGAACCTTTGTCCCTTCAGAACCGATCGCCATGGAGAATACTATCGGCTCCTGCTGCCCGGCAACTACACCTTCAAGGTGAGGCTGTCCTCTGCTGGCAGGGTGTGGTATTACAGCACTGCCCAACAGCCCTGCGTTACAGTTTTGACATTTTTCAAAGTGGACAGGAGGGGGGGGGGGGCAGGGGGGGGGGGGACAGGAGGGGGGGGGACAGGAGAGGGGGACAGGAGGGGGGGGGACAGGAGGGGGGGGCAGGAGGGGGGGGGACAGGAGGGGGGGCAGGAGGGGGGGTTGTTTTCAGAGGTTTGGCAGCTATGTGAGACAGGAACAATTGAACACTGTTGATACCCTGTTTAGTCAGTCCCATTTGATTTGGAAGAAGGAGTTACAGCAACACAAACCAACACACACACACACTCTTCCATGTGGGTGGTCTGGGCTCTGGAGTGGAGGAACAGTCATATCAACCATGTGTGTTTTATTCCAGATGTTGCTATAAACACCTTGCTATCAAACAAACAAACAAGATAGGCCAACGTTCCACTGGCTGGTAGCAAACAACTTTATTAGCTACGCTTTGCTTAACTAGAGGAACGTTGAAACAAGATCACTCACTGTTTTTTTTTATTTGGAACAAGTCAAACGTTTTATAAGTAGTGGGTTCTGTTTCATAAAGTTCATCTGTGGGTCTCTGCTCTTTCACTGTGGTTTTATCAAAGGCTGTATTATTTTAACGAAGGCCAGAATCCTGCAATCATCATTCCTGCTAATAATTGTAATGAATCGTTAAATCAAAAATGTATAAGCACTCTGTAAACTGTGTACATTTATCTTTGTGTCTTACTGTATATTCTGCTGTGTGTGTGTTTGTGTGTGCGTGTTTGTGTGTGATGGACAGGTGACTTTCCCTGGCCACCATCAGCTGACTGAAACCCTGAGCATTCCGTACGGTCCTGACTCCTTCTCCGCCCTCACGCACAACTTCCTGTTACAGAGAAGCTCTCCCTCCATCCCCTCGCTGTCCCCCACCACCCCCTGCAACACGTCCCAGCTGTGGGGGCCTGTGGAGGGGCACGCCAGGGCCCTACAGCCCCTCTGGACCTCCCTGCTCCTGGCTCTTATGCCTCTCTACCTCCTAACAGGACTTTAGCCTAGTGTGCTGCTGCTGTGTGCTAGCATCTTATCTAGAGGACACCTGCTATGTACCAGCACACCATAGTGCCCTACTGCTGTGCATCAGAACACTAATAAGTGGACACCTGCTATGTACTAGCATACTATTTAGTTAGCACACTCTCTACTGCACTACCATTGTGTACTAGCACACTTTCTAGTGGATACTTGCTGTTGCCTTGGTGTACTTTCTAGTGCACTTAAGACCCAGCAATGGGATCTGGACCCAGGTGAAGATAAGTGGATTATTTTTTTAGTATTCTATGTTTTTCTATCTATACAAACACTTGTATTGCTCTCCTTGCACATATACAGAAGCTGTAGTTTTGCACCAATGACTGTGTTGCTCTGCAGTGTTGGTCAGCTGGTGGTAGGAAAAGAGGTTAAAGAGATTTGTGAGGCTAGGAAAGATCGGAGGAGAAGAAGGAATATGGATTCTTAATTATAGTTGTCATGTAAAGTCACTATCAGTATTGTTCCCCTGACCCTGTTCACCTCTGACCTTTACCCCTGATCCTCACTTCTGCACCCCCTTTGCTAATTCCATACAGTCACTGCCAAGCCCTCATAATCTCCAGTGTGCTCATGCAAATATACAGTTCACACTTGTGAAACAGTCTATATACTGGTGACACCTGTAATGGTGTCTAAATGTAATAATACTGGCTACACCTTAGAGATGTTGGTGGCTCTACTCTGGTCTCCCATTGGCTGAGGGGAGAACAGGTGGGTTATGTTCAGCAAATCAAGTCAAAATGTTTGTGTAGCCCTTTTTACAAGCAGTGTAACAGAAGGCTTCACATACGCCCATAGAACTGCCCCTCAACCAACCTAAACCCTCAAGGAAAATAAGGGAAAACTCCCAGAAAAACTCACTAGAGGAAACATTTGAAAAAACCTGACGGATCCCCTCCTGAAACATACAACAGGGATGTGTCAATGGTGTTAAAACACCTAAATCAAATGTTAAACTTCAGTAAGAATTGGTAAATGTCAGTTTAAGATGTAGACTCACTCTTAGAGAAGTGTTCCTATAGACTCTATAGTATAGAGGGACATGCTCTGCCTAGGACAGGGTTGATAGAAACAGTGATATAAGTTACTGTAACATTATATTACTGTAATAACATTGTTTTCAATATGCATTGAGATGTGTAGAACTAAAAGTGGTCACACTAAAATTGCTATAATCCAAGTCTGAGACTGGATGAATAGTAGGTCAACATGTTGCTGGGGTAAGAAGATTCCATGGAGTTTTGGTTTAGATGGAAGGTTCATTGTGTGTGTGTGTACACTGTAGGTATGCTTTATGTGATCACATGACCTCAAACCTGATGCCTTGTGTGTTCTACCTCAGAGCCCCGGCCACCTCAGTCTCAGCAGCCAATGTACCGTATGTGTGGTGCCTTCACCAATAAAGCCACCTTACCAAACAGCAGCGTATGTTGTGTCTCTGCTCCACGGTCAGTATTTTCCATGTTAAAAGAGCAAAACCACTTTTACCTTGTCATAGTGGAAGGTCAGGCGGTTCAGGGGTAACATGGACGATATATAGAGATGTGAAAATAGAAGATGATACTTGTCATGGCAATAATGAATACAGTTAGTCTGCCATGAAAGGCATCACCTGTCCATTTCACGGAAGACAGTTTTGTAAATCAGGATTTGCATTGAAGCCGTTCCTGAGGCGCTGCTCCGACCGTGAGCTCGTCATCTCCAAAGATGTAAGTATGATTTTCCTTGACCTACAGTTGAAATTCTGGTTTGCTAGCATGTGACTCTGCAGAGAGATAAAGGATCACCTGTCCCACATAGACTCATGTTACAATCTTTATGAAAAATGACAACCACACCAACCACTCAATACCTTGTATTCTGTATTTAGAACACTGCAAACCAGTACAAACGTTTAGTAGAAATTATAGCAATAAATAAATCAATTTCAGTATATTAAATAAAAAATGGAATTAGAGGCACCTCGCTTGGATCATAAATTGTTCATTTGTATATGTGTGTGAAGATTTATAGTATTTTTTGTGTAAAATGTTTCTGCATGTATTCCTGCTAGTGCAACTGTGTGTGTGTGGGTGTGTGTGTATGTGTGTGTCTCAGCTCAGGTAGGTGAGCACCACAGACTGAATGGGCTCCCTGCAGACCGGACACAGCTTGTTCCTCCTCTTCAGCTTGCGAGCACAGGGGTAGCAGGATATGAGGTGGCCGGTGCGTCCGTGCACGATGCAGCCGTTCTTGGGGCGACTCTGACAGATGACGCAGGGTTCCAGGCAGCTGGCCGGCAGGTAGGCCTCCTGGCTGTTAAAGCGCTCCAGCTCTGGTATTCCCTCTTCCTGACTGCAGGGGGCGCTAGTGCGTCCGGAGCCCAGGCCGGAGGTGGAGGGTTGGGAGCTGGTAAGATCTAGGGAGTGTTGTCCGCTACCGTGGCCGGAGCCTTGGGAGTCAGGGGCGGAGCCTTGGGAGTCAGGGGCGGAGCCTTGGGAGTCAGGGGCGGAGCCTTGGGAGTCAGGGGCAGAGGCTTGAGAATCGAGGATGAGGTTAGAGTCTTTGGAGTCTGTGATGAGAGGAGTTTTGGCTCTTTTACCATCCGGCACGTCTAGCCCCTCGCCCTCCTCAAGGTAGGTGGTGTCAGGTTTGGGGGGCAAAGCTTTGAGTCCAGTGGCAGGGTTACTGGTGTCAGAGTCAGGGAACCAATCAGGACGAAGCGTCCAGCAGCGGTTGCAGTGACGGGGGAGGGGAGGGTTCAGCTCCTCACACTTGGAGCACTTCCAGTAGTCCTGAGAGAGATACACACACAGTCAGATGAATGAGAGAGAGAGAGAGAGAGAGAGAGAGAGAGAGAGAGAGCAGGTCAGACAGAAGATGGGACCTACTGCCTCTGTGATCTCTGTGTCCTCGTCAAAGTCATCCTCCTCAGCCTCAATGATGGTCACCTCAAGCACCTGCAGGTGGGGGGGGGGGGAGAAGAGCATTAGTCTCACTACAGTTCCATACTGCAGCAATAGAGCAGCCTCTCGATGCAGAGCCACTGAGGGGCAAGGCTGAGCATCAGGACAAGGCTGCAAAAGAGAACGATTTTATGCATCAATCCCATCACTCCACCTGTCTGTTTACAGCCACCATCCACATTATTGTAGCCACTAGGGGGCGCTGAATGTATATCATTTTCTCTCCCTGTGAGCACTGGCTGCTGAGACTGAGGCGGCTGAGGCAAACATAACCACTAGATGTCAACCTGTATCCATGGATGCATCCCTCTCTTCTCCAGCCCTCTCTTCTTCACCCCTCTCTTCTTCCCTCCCGTTAGATCCAGCTGTGTGTGTACCTGGTCTTCATCAGAGTTATCCTCCTCCTGGCTGTAATCGTCGGAGTCCACTGATTCCACCTCAAACTCCACGCTGAAGTTATCAGAGTCTGAATCAGAGTCCTGGGTAAGCACATCCTCCACCTCACTGGCTAACACACTGGCCTCCTGGGGGGAAGGGGGACAGAGAGGGTGATGGAGTTAGTGACAAAAGACAACAGCCTCATGTCTTTGACCGAGTCCTGCTTTACATTCATAGGCTTAGGCCCACTAAGTGCAAAGTTCTGGGGTTAAAGGTCAAGGTGACTCACAATATTGCTGTGGGCATCTGAGGACTCGCTGCTGCGGTGATCACGGACCAGCCCTCCAATCACACACCAGGATAAGCTCTGGTCAAAGGTCAGGGAGAAGCTGTCTGACTTGTGTCTCTTTCTAGACTCACATTCCTCTTCCTCATTGGTCGATCCTGCTCAGGAAGAGAGTGCACGCACACAGGATCATGTGACACATCAACTTAGATGAACTTGTTCACACACACACACCCCCCTCCCTCAGACAGGCTGTGCCAGAGAACATAGTGTGTCTACCCCCCCCCCCCCCCCCCCCCTCCCTCTCTGTCCTTGAATGGTCTCTGTTGGAGAACAGGACTGTGCAAATAGATGGCATACTGCGTCTATCTTTCCACATGCACGAGTCTCACCTGGGTCAGTGCTCCTCCTCTTCCTCCTCCTCCTCCTTCTTCCACTGCTCTCTGAAGTGGATGAAGAGTGGCTGTCTGAGTCTGTTGCCTGGAACACCACAACACTGTCATTAACTCACCAGACAGGACACACAAAAAAAGCAATTTTGATCCCAGATGTTGTTGTTGTTATTGTTGTTATTGTTGTTGTTGTTGTAGTGTGTTCCAGTGTGTGTGTGTCTGTTCTTACTTCAGGTCCTCGGTCTGGTTCAGTCTGGCTCCTGGGCTCAGTGAAGCCGTTCTGGGAGCCTGGCAGGGAGAACCAGGTATGTTACACACACATACACAACATGTCGACATCAGAATTGACTGATCACCCAGTTAGATTCCAAATTCAAACGAGCTTCTGAAGCCCTTCATATTGCTAACCTGGGTTCTTCACAGCGATGAGGTTTCTGCTGATCATGGAGAAGAGCAGTCTTGGAGAGACACACACACACACCTGGGGTTACAACACTGATGGCTGCTCTCTCAATAACATCCATTAGAACACATTCACAGACAGTACGCCAACCTTAACACCTGTGAGTGCTAGCTGGCTGCCACATGGTCTACACACACACACACACACACACACACACACACACACACACACACACACACTGAAATCACATACACCCATGCTTCCCAGGGGGCATTAGGCAGCTGTTTCCTCCCCATGGAAACCCTTTGGAACACGCCGGGGCAAATAGAGGAGGGGTGTGTCCTACTGGTCATATGTGTTTGTAAGGTGCGTGTGTGTGTGTGTGGGCGTGCATGCACATGCGTGAGGGTGCTGTTGGTATGAATAAGATGTGTGTGTAGGTCTGTGTGTTATGGTGAGAGAAGTGTGTGTTCCTTACTGAGGTTCCTTCACAGAGAAGCTGGCGACCCCGAGCACGGCCCCCAGAGGATCGTTGGCACAGTGTACGATGTGCTGCTGTTTCTGGTCATACAGCTGCTTCTGCACTATGTACTGGCCCAGGTAGAAAAGCACCTGCAGGGACACAAGCGGTCAGAACCGGACAGAACCTGAACTCCAGCATGGGGGCTGGAGTGAGGACCAACGCAGCCTGGTTAAGAGGGAGGAGGCAGGACTTGAGGAAGTACAAACAGCCTGGATGAGAGGGGCATGGTTGGAATGAAGAAGCAAAATGCAAAAAACCTAACCTAGTTTCCTGAGGCATTCCACTGGCCTGCCTCAGTAACCACCATGACTCAGGCTTGAGTAGTACAAGACAGTCCATTAGCTGCTCAGTCCAGACTGACTCAGACAGACTAACTCATACCAGATTTCTCTTTCTGCCTGTTACAGCGGACAATCCTCTGATGCTGTTTACAAGCAAACAACTAACAGTCGACAGTGGCAGCAGGTGTCTCAAACCAACAGGTGAGAGAGAACAGATCTAAACAGACAGATCTGAAAGTGAAACAGATTTAATCAGAAATGAGAGTGAAAGACAATGAACCAACCAGACAGGGTGCACGCCCCACTGAAGCGATTAGTATTAAGTAAAGCAGAAGGTCAAGGGTCAGAAAGATGTAGATCTACAGTGTTTCAGAGGTCAATCAAAAAACAATCTGTGTTTATCAGACACATAGCAAAGTTTCCAGTATGAAAGCTTCCACTCAGCTGCACAAACACACACAAATGCTAAAATAACTTGTGTGATGCTCAAGTCAGTCACACTGACTCAACTTAACATGCCCAAAGCATGCCTATAAGTCTGGTGAACGCTTTCACACTGGGACAGAGGTTAAGTCGATTTCTTCACAAGAGACATAAAGAGTGATTTAATCCAAGGACAGAGTAGTCAGTAGTCTAGGAGATTTAGTCAGGTTCACTAATCTGTCAGCAGGGGACCGTTGTCATAGCTACAGACAGTTAGGCAACAGAAAATGTATGATTGCAAAGTCAAATTAATTACATTTTTACCCAATCACCAAGTCCACTACTGACACAAGTTTCATCCATTCACTACTGATAGCAGCATTTTAGAGGTTATAGGTTTAGATAATGTCTCCTGTGTTTTGACAGACTGCTGGGAACTTGTCAAAGAGAAGCAGGCACAACATCTATACCTCTGTCTGTCACAAATGGCTCATAAACAATATCTACCTCCTTCATGGTGTACAGCTCCTTGTTTGCACCTGCATGCTTTAATATTGACAGCAGTTCAACTTTGGGTCTCACCTGAGAGAGAAAAAAAAACATTAGATAATGCCTTCATATTTTATTGTGGAGAATTTGTCATCAAATGAGTGTGTGTCTATATAAATGCTGTGTTTGTGTGCTGTGACTGTTTAATTACCAGTTCCTCGTTGTCTGCTGTGTTGATATGAGAACTGCTTAAACAAGATGACATTCTGTTGGTTTAGCTGAGAAAAAAAAGATACCCAAGAAAAATAATTTTTACCTTCATTACATGCCATGACAAGACGTGATCAACAGATGAAAACAAACTTACCTAATTAAATACAAGTATATGAATATATCTTATATACACACATCTACACTCCGCCGCTATACATAAAGTGCTTTAGCGTCGCCGGTTCTAAGGGAAGCCGCCTCCCGGTCCCCCGCGCCTTTAAGTAGGCAGACCCAGACATGTTGGGGTGGCGCGGCGGGGGAAGCGGACATGTCGGAGCATGAAACCCAGTGACGTGACTCACCAAGCGGCCAACGAGCGCAAGTCCTACATGATGAGTCCCTTAACTTGCCTCTGCATCGGGGATAAGCCCGGGCATGTCTGCCTTTCCCCGAAGCTGCACCGCCCAGAACTGCCGCCTGCGCATCTAATCTGACTGTGTAATAACAAACTTAGTGTCATGAGTGAATGACAGGGCAGGGTGACTCGTTAAACAACACAAAAACAGCCGGGCACAGTGACAGGTGAAGTGTCGGACCAGTTGGACATGATGGACAAAAGCACTGGACAATATGCAAATCACTGGACTAGTACAGTGGAGTTGGACTTCTCTCCAGGCTGAGATCCAACTAACCTAACATAGTTTGATGTTTCTGACGAACTAACTAACTGGGGACCAAATATTCAGATATATTTTAGGACATGTTAATGAACTTCAAAAAGTATTCATTTGCCAGAAGCTTCCATCCAAAGGGATGTACAAATAGTGCCTATAGGCAGTACAACAGAAGATGAAGGATCATAAGTGCAGTCTATAATAGATTAGATCAATCTGTATTTTAATAGACTATCTAGTTCTAACTGTGCTTGGTGGTAGATAAATGCTCTGTATTTCCTTGCCACAACGCAGTTACCACAATTTAAATATAGCGCTGCCTGACATGTTGAATACAAATGCGATATTATTACTACACTGCAACAATATCTTCTAAATTACACGGTTAGAAGTTCAATGTCAGAGCTCCGGCCATGGAGACTTGAAGGAACACGTAATACACATTATACAGCTTATATAGAGTTTGCAACTCTTGCAAACTATCTTCATAGCTGGTTTGGTCTCAGTGAACTACAAATTAGCTAGGCTAGCTCTACTCTGTGCCTTCCCCGCCAAGAAGACCATCTCCAAAACCAAGAACTACTGTAATAATACTGTGGTCTACTAACGTTAGGCTAACTAATGAAACTTTTTAAATAGTTCAGGGTGATATAATGTGTCCTTGCTTCTCTCTTTCGTTGCCATGCAAAACAATTGCATGTTTACCTGAAGAACAGGACGTTACAGTGAGACTGAGACACAACATCTCCAGCTAACGGTTAACACGATTAGGAAACTCCGAGGATGACGGGCCTAGTATCTGTTTAGCCAGTAGAGCTAGCAACAACTTTAAACTGTCAAACAGTAGTTTACAAATTCAAACGTAAATATTCACCCACATTGGATATTATAGTTTCGCTTTATAATAACGTGAATGTTAATGTTGAACGGACTGGTATTACTGATATCAGCACAAATTAGTAGCCCGGGTTATGAACACTTACTTTGACTGAATCGTCGTTAGCGGTTGTGTAGCGTTGGCGCCCCGCGCGGTTGAAGTTTAAAAGCTGCACGTGCCGCACGGAAGACTTGCAGGTTCAGTCAAGAGCCCCGAATGGATGCACAGTACAGGTAGACTACTTATTAGTCTCAGGTAGTCAATGTTTGTTCCTTGTGCTACTTGTCGAAAAGTTTATATCCAGGGACTCACTGTCAAGAACTGTTTAAGTTGTACCAATGATGAGAATGAATAGGTCAGTTAATCAACGCATGGTTTCTTGTTCTTCCTTGACTTTGATTGGTGCGTTGGAGACAACTTAAAGGTTAGTATACAGTGGTAGGAGTGAACGGTCAATCACCGATCAACCTACCCACCCTATGACCCCTATCACTGCATCCACACCAACCATGCTCCGGCCCCATCCAGCCAAATATTGTTACTGTTAGTATTTCTTGTCTTTAGGCAAGTCTAAATATGGAATAGACCCAACGTTTGACTGAAGTCACTTGATCACATTAAACTGAGTGGGTGATCTTCACATGCCTGCTGAGAAATTCCCCCCGTCTGACATGTACAGTGGTTTGTTTGTCCCTGTCGCCTGCCTCAATAATTCTTCACACTGTTTGATGCATTCCAACATCTTAACATACATGTAAGATCGTGGGTATCAGGCGTTGATATATATTCAGAATTCAGAATACTTTATGCCAAAGAGTTTCCCCAAGGGGATAAATAAAGTATTCTGAATCTGAATATAAAGGAAGGACAAAACCACCAGTTTATGCTCTTAACGTTAGTGTATGTCAAACTTAAGCCCCAGGACAATGTAGGTTATGTGCTGAGGTGGGGGGGGGCTACATCTCAGTGGTTAGAGTAGAGTTCTTACACCCCTGTCGTGTCAGTTCATTTAGGATAAAAGTGTCTGCTGAAATTATTGATTCATTCAAGGGTTAATTTAATCAGGAGAACACTAAGATTAGATCACTTGATATTCACTGATGTGAATCTGTGGTCCTCTAGTGGTGGCTACCATAATAACTTCCCAGCATCCGAATTTACAAGCATTATGTTTAATGATAGCTGAAGCAACATCATTTCTAATGACATCAGCAAACAAATCTATGATTTGGACTATATGTCATGGCTGTGTTCAAAACCAACCACTTCACCTTGTTTTCCTCTGTGTTCCCAGGTCTTTGATCATCCTAGGCCATGTTTCTGCCCTGCCTGCTGGGGTTGTGTCCAGACTCGTTGAGCGTTTCTCCCTGGTGGTCCCACACTGAAGGCAGCTCAGCTGATAACACCTATCTGTACTACACATCAGTCCACACAGAGCTAACTCAGACACACATACATGCTCACACAGTTGTTCTTTCTTATGCCTTCACATGCACAAACCTGACACACACAAATACATATTTCACACACATACACACACACATCACAGTTGGATTGTCCACCACCAACCCAAATGTCATTTTTCCAAGATGAACTGAGTTGGAGAGGACATTTATGAACTATTGAGCTTCATAGTGTATCTGCTCTCAGTCTGTCTTGTATTCTGCCTGTGAGGGAGCTCCTGGATGGCCCATCAACATATTGCCCAACAAGTAAGGATATGGAGAAGGTAATTGTCCCAAAGTGTGTGTTTACCCATGAGACTGTGGCTGGCTCAGTGACTGTGTTTCTATGATTGGCACAGAGAAGGGATGCTGTAGCTGTTTGTTTGTGTTCGGGTTGAAACCTCTGCAAGAAAGGACATTTACAGTCTAATCCTTCCCTTGCACAGAGAGAGAAAGAGATGAATGACATCTTTTGAAACACATTCATGCCTGTAAGATATGTTTGCTATCAGAAATCTTCTACTAAATTCAAAATCACACCCACCCATTAGCAACAACAAAACCTATGGAATTGCTGAGCTCCAGGTATGCAAGCACCTGAGAAATCTATGCAGGAATCTGATTGAAATCTCAACCAAAACAGAAAACATCCATTATGGCAGAGTTTTCTTTTAATAAAAGTAGCTCCTGCACCCCATCTTAACATTTGCACTGAACCATACGCACCTGGGTACCTGCAGCCAGGTCATTATTGCGTCTGACTCGCTTATACACAACCAAAAACCAAACACCTTTGTGTGGATGTGTCATGCCTCTATGACACTGAACATAATTGTTCCTTGCCAGTATGGTTCACTGGCTCTCAACCCTGCCGCTTGGCCACTCTCCTGCTGTAACCAATACACTGTGTGTGCCTGTATTAATGTTGGTCCCCTCTGCGGTTTCCCTATCAGAGATATAGGAAGTGCACGCAACCTCTGTGCAGGTCTGAGGAGAAGGGTGGAAAGATAAACAGATAAATAGATGGAGTGGAGGGCGGAGGGAGGTGTGACCGCATTCTGCTGTTTACCTCATTGCTTCCTCTCTGAGGCTGAGGGCTCTCGTTTTAAACACATTCCTCAGGCTATTAGAGAGATGCACCTTTGTCCTGGCCACTGAAAGCTACTGTAGATGGGGGTTACAGAGGAAGTGGAAGAGACTTGGAAATCTGTCTACGTGGTGTATTATCATATGAAATATGATCATATTAATATCATATGAAACCAATTGCTTTTCAATAATAATAGTAGTCAGCTTTGTATAAACACTGACGATTATGATTGACAATTATGTCATCAACACAGTTTGGATTACACAGATGTTGTAATTGTTTTAATCATCCCCATCATGGCATGTGCCTTCTCTTATTTAATTACTTGAGTGCTGTAACCTATCATTTCCAAGATTGCATTAGACTTAAGGAGTAAGTTAAATCTGTCATAGATGTACATGCAACAGGGAATTTACTTCATTGCGTGTTGCAAAGGAGCATGAAACAGACAGGATCAAAAGCTGGAGCCACAGAAAGGCAGGAACTGTGATCTATATCCCCACTAGAAAAATAATTCAACATGCATGTTTAAGCATTTTATGGTGACACCTCATGTGAGCTGGCACATGGCAGTGGCACATGAGTCATTTGACCGTTCTCAGCTCTTCTATCTAGCAGGGACCCTCTCCACAGTCAGGCTCTCTCTGGACTCCTCTGGGGCGCTGACGCACGGATGCAGCTCTCTCCAAGAGACCTTTCTATCCCACCCGTGGATTCTTGGTAGTCCAACAGACCCTGCAGGTGTTTAATATAGTCTATGGCTGCCCGCAGGGTCTCCACCTTGCTGAGTCTTCTGTCCTCCTGGGGTAGATGCGCACGGAGACGCGCGTAACCCTGGTTTACGCAGCGCACCCGCTGCCTCTCCCTCTCGTTCCGCTTGCGGATGAACGTGGGCTCGAAGGAACAGTCACACATGTCGAGATGCCCGTGGAAGGGGAAATAGGAGAGTCTTCCAGCGAATCTAGGACCATACACTGGGTCCAGGTAAGAGTCCAGGTGAAGTGGCGCCAGTCCCACTGGGTGATGCTCCATGGAGAGGCCAAGCGCCAAGGGGCGGACATATGGGGGGATTCGCTCAAAAAACTGCTCGGCGTGGTGAAACATTTCTCTGAAAAGAAGGTATTAATCAGTATTTAAAGACCAGTTGAAAATATATTTTGATATAGTGCGTAATAAGAGAGCAACGTTCCGGCCCATCAGACAGTTAATTTATTGGGTTTTACCTCCTCTCAAGTTCTTCATTATCATCTCTCATCATGCGTTGATTGTTTGTCCGTTTGGTAAATGACTTTGCTGAACTTTGGCGATGTGTGACCCAGTGGACCAAATCTGCCAATGTGACGGATGACACCTTTTCTTTAGGTTCTAATAGTGGAGGCTGCTGTGAACTGGGCGGAGATACAGAGGTACTGCTTTATACCACCTCCATACCCTTATCTCCAAAAATAAACAAACTGTAGTTGGTGGCAGGTGAGAAGACAATCTTGGTTTATCGATTTACAAAAGTACAGGTTTATTAGTACACATGGGCTCACTGTGTACTTTAGTGACTGTCTATAATGATAAAATCCATCATCATAATGAAGGACACAGCCTGGGATGAAGCTCCTTCTGCGCATGCCCAGTAACAGCAGTGTCATGGAGGCGCTCAGGGAGGAGATCTTGGTATGTTATTGTTTACACACAGTTCTTCAACCAGCAACGCTTTAGTTCGTTTACTTCAAACCGTATGCAGAACAAAACAACATAATTGGGTCAATAGACTCATACGATCACATACTTGTATAACGTAGACTCCATGATTTGGTTTTATTGAATGGAAATCTTCATGGCTAGAAAGGCGCTAGCAAGGCTGTTTAGCTAGTAGCAAGATGGCTAACAAGCCAAATGTTTACCAGTATCAAGATACTATCGACCTACCAAGGACATATTTTGAAGATGGTGAGTCAGTGAAGCTGTACTAGCTAGCTCAGACATGCTCGCATAATCTTAATAGCTTTGCCAGCGGTGTTAATGTCTTGCAATGTGTTTAAAATGTTGCCTGATGTTAACACGTCTCTCCTCTTTAAGCACTGGAATGCAACATTCACGTCGTCGTTAGGGAAAATGAACCTCTGAACAATCAGGTAACCAGTTAGTTACAGATTATCCAGCTCGTGTTGCCTATAGCTGTTTAGCTAGTCAGCTGTAAACAGTCAATGACTGTCCTAAAGAGCCAGAATCTCATGTTTCCAGAATGAATGACATGAACCTCAGTCCAGTGGGCATGGACCAGCTTAGTGTGCCCTCTGCCAGCCACATGGGTCTGCCCACCTCCCCGACCCACAACCACAACCCCATACCCACAACAGGTGACTACAAATCTCGCTCAGAAAACAGCTGAAATGAGCTTCAGCACAAGACCTTTCACTTCAATATGTTTTTACTTTCCGTATGGCAGAGAGAGGAGAAATACGTTGTTTTTCTGCAGGCATGCCAGTGGCCATACCCAGCCTGGGTCCTTCTCTAGGGTCCTTGCCATCAGCCCTGTCCCTCATGCTGCCGATGGGACCCCTGGGGGACAGAGGGGTGATGTGTGGCCTGCCTGAGAGGAACTACTCCCTGCCTCCTCCACCCTACCCTCACCTGGAGAGCAGCTACTTCAGACACATACTACCTGGTAGGGTTTGACACAACTGTGCTGTTCTGTACTTCTTTTTCCAGCGAATTATAACCCTTATTTAAGTATGACGGACCAATTATAGTTCTAGAACATTCATGGATTTCTTCTAGACATAGAATGCCATTAGTGTCTTTTGCCAGGCTTGAGGCCCCCTCCATTGTGGCTGGAATGGGAGGTTGGTGAACATGGGAATCTTACAGTATTTGCTATGTTCTCTTTCTGAGGGATCCTGTCTTACCTGGCTGACCGTCCACCTCCTCAGTACATCCACCCTAGCAGCCTCAACATGGACGGGACTCTGGCCGTGCCCAGCAACAACCCTCCAGGCATGGACCACTACAGTGGGCCCGGAGGCCCCCTAGAGCAGGGTCTGGTGTCCCTGGACTCCCGACAGGTGGGGGGTCAGGGGGACCTTCACTCGGGCGGCAACCACGAGGTGCAGCTGGACTCCAGTGGACTAGCCATGGAGTCACGGGTCAACAGCCCCATGTCCCCTGACCGCATGAGGGAAGAGCTGGCCTCTATGGAGGGGGTGGTGGCTGATAACCAGCAGCAGCTTGGGGGGAGGTCTCAGAACCACGAAGGCCTGGGTGGGGTGGACTCTTCCGGGAATGTGATGCCCCTGCACGGACCTCCTGGGCTGGAGCTGTCGGTGGTGATGGAACCTGAACACCTGGGGGGTCGGGTAGGGAACGCAGGGGGAGGAGGAGGAGGGGGTCTGGGGGAGACCCTCCATACGTCCGGTGAGCTGAACTCTGGGGTGGTCAGTGTGGTGCTGTCAGGCTCCATGGCTCCCCAGTCACAGCTGGAGCCTGTATCCCTGCACGGGCACACAGGGATGGGCCTGGAGCAGGTCAACGTGTCCCCCATCACAGCCGAGGTGTCCCTGGGGCCAGAGAACAGCCTGGTGCTGGTCAACTCCACCCTGCAGCTGGAGGACTCAACGTCCAACAAGGAAAACATGGTCACCGCCTTCACCATCTGTGAGTCTGACTCTAGATGTCATTTAGACTGTCACTTTTGCAACTGTTCAGCCACTGCAGTGGTTTGGCTGACATCTCTTGTCTGTTAACATGCTCTGTGTTGTGTGTTTACAGGGTGTACCCTGTGTGAACGCTTCTATCCCTCCGACTGCCCAGAACACGGTCCAGTCACCTTCATCCCTGACACGCCCATACAAAGCCGCGCCCGGCTCTCCCTGCCCCGCCCCCTCTGCCTCCACTTCTCTGTAGCTGGCGAACCTTTAGGTATGTCACACCCACATCTCAACAAATGTGTGTGTCATCAAGTGTGCATCGTATCCTAAGTTTGTTTCTCTGCGTCTCAGGTGTGTTTGCTCGAGACATCATTCCCCCCAGGACCTGCTTCGGGCCAATGGTTGGCCAGCACTGTAGCAATGTCGACTTTTCTGATTGGCCGGATAAGGACACACCCCAGATATGGAAAGTCAGTAGGCTGATATTTACAGCCTAAATAAGAAGTGTGCGTAGCTAAGATGGTGACACTATCCATGTTCCTGTTTCAGATGTTCCACAACAACATTTTGGAGTTCTGCATCGTGACTACAGATGAGAACGAATGCAACTGGATGATGTTTGTCCGAAAGGCAAGGTAACTATCACAGTCCAAGCCTATTCACCAGTTAATCAACACAAAATGTAGATACATACAGAGCATAGAGAAATACTATCATTTGACATACATGTACGGTGTATGTCTACATGTACATAGATATTTAGACAACAGAACATCTCAGAAGACAAGCCTCTGAAGAATGATGAAAGGTGATTGTGATGATGTTCTGTGTGCAGGACCAGTGAGGAGCAGAACCTGGTGGCCTACCCTGACAACGGCAAGCTGTTCTTCTGTACCTCCACTGAGATCCTGCCTGACCAGGAACTGCTGTTCTACTACACCAGAGACTATAGCAGACAGATGGGTAGGAACGCAGCTCGCTCAACCCCTTAGTTTCCTGGTTATGAGATCAAATGGAAGAGTGAATCTCGAGCTCCTGTCTGATGAGAGGAAGGTTTTGCATGGTTGTTGACCCTCTGTGTCCTGTCCCTGTGTTCAGTTGTCTCCCAGGTGCCTGAGGGGCAGGTCTGTCAGTGTGGGAAAGAATGCTCCTCCTTCGCTGAGCTCAAGTCTCACCTCAACAGCCATAACAGCCGCAGCCACCCCCATGCCCACAGCCCCCCTCAGGACCACCCACAGCAGCAACAACAGCAGCAGCAGCAGCAGCAGCAACAACACCATGCCCACCAGGAAGAGAAACTAGCCAATGGGACGTCGAGCGCCTCCTCTTCCCCCTGGCCCTGCCACTCTCAGAACAGCAGCCTCTCCAGCCCCAACTCCAACACCACCAGTCACGGCCACTCCAGGGAGAGGAGGTTCAAGTGCAGCGTGTGCTCCAGGGCGTTCACCACCACCAGCAAGCTCAACATCCACTTCATGGGTCACGTGGGGATGAAGCCACACAAGTGTGAATACTGCAGCAAGGCCTTCAGTGACCCCAGTAACCTGCGCAAGCACCTCATGATCCACACAGGTGAGGTTGATTGGAGAACACACAGGACATGGAAACTCTTTTTCGGTCCCATTTCAAGTCTCTCTGTTACTTTTAAGCTCAGTGTCATGGACCCACTATGTTTGTCTACACATTCTGATCAGTGTGTTTTGAATGGAACATGATGGTTGCTGTGGTGGGGTGTCCTCTCAGGTCAGAAGAACTACAGGTGTACGGTGTGTGAGAAGTCCTTCAACCAGAAGTCCCACGTGGCATCTCACATGTTGATCCACACGGGAGCCAAGAAAATGAACTGCGAACTCTGCGACCGGACGTTCATCCGGAAGCATGACCTCACGCAGCACATGTTCAGACACACTCAGTAAGACCACGCTTGCTGTCCTCACCGATACACTGTCAAGGATGTGGGGGCATTAAGCTAATGTGTGGGTTATAAGGATGACAGTGCTTCACAAGGGTTATTTGTGGTCTTGGGTCAAATGGGTTAACGTCTCCTGTCCATTTCCCCACCTCCTTTGTACCACTAGAGGGCGCCAGATCCAGTGTCCGAAGTGTGACAAGAACTTCCTGAACACCAACCACCTGAAGAAACACATGAACTCTCATGAGGGCCGGCGGGACTACATCTGTGAGAAGTGTCACAAGGCCTTCCTCACCAAGTACCACCTCACACGCCACCTCAAGATCTGTAAGGGCCCCAAAACAGTCAGGGGTCCCCGGCAAGATGAGGAGGGGGAAGAGGAGGAGGAAGAGGAGGAGGAGGAAGAGGAGGAGAACGACAATGACAACGACGGTGGAGGCGGAGGAGTGGAAAGACTTAGTGATCCTACGAGCAATGAGGACGGTACTTTGGAAGGAACTGGTTACACTTCAGAAAAATCCTTATCGCCTCATCATTGACTCTCAGCATTCCATCGTGCCTCATTTATCATGTTAATTTATTCCGCTTTTTTAAACTATGTGTTTGTATCTTTTCTGTTCAGTCTAAATTATTTCGTCGGGATGCCTGCCAAACAATGGGCAAAATGAACTAATCAAAATGCCATACTGCCTAAATATGTCACAGCAAATAAAATCTGATACACTGATAATATAGGTCACATACCAGTAAACCTCTTGGAATTTGCCCAGGTCATATTTTTATTTTGTACATATGTCACTTTTTACTGAAAGTATTTATGGAAATGTATTTAGTTCTAATAAAGACTGTGTTCTGGTGCTGAATGAATGTGAGTGTTGTTCAAATAAATATCGTTGTTAATATTTCTGTATTCCTTATACCTTAATAGCCTACTGGACACTGACTCATGTCATCATGGTGAACTGGGATGTGCGTAACAGAGTATAAAAGCACAGGAAGTGAAGCTTAATAGGTTTTTCCATTGCAACATCAGTGCACAGCTGCAGTACCTCAAAGCTGCCATGTTGGACTGTGAATCCATTACAATGTCACTCCAACAAATATGCTATGCTGACTTTTTGTCCTTGTAGCACACCACCATGTGTGTTACGATGTGTCCCCTGTTCCAGCAGTGACTCCTGGATCTGCAGGTTCCCACAGGGGGTCTGTCTCAACTCCTCCACAGGCAGCAGTCACATAGTTATGGTCGTCCATGACGACAGACTGAAGAGGAATCCTGGGACTCTCCTGATGTTTCATGGGTGTCTTTCTCCTTAACTTCATGCCCAGCAGCGATGGTGGCTTCAAGGCATTGACCTTTGTGGGCACTGCATTCCATTTCAATCCAGCATGGCTAAAAGATAACCAGAAAGACAGATGAAATCCCTTTATTGGCAGATTTATACATCTCCTAAAGTATTTTATATTTGTGATCTGTTTTCAGTAATGTACATACACGTTAGATGGCCTCTTGAACTGGTTAAGGTCAAAATGTTCACTGCACACCCTGTAGCTCTGATGGAGCTGCTGAGAGCTGATCCTCTGCAAAGACGCATTCCCGAGATTCTGCACCCATCTGGCACACCTGGAAATTCATTCATTCATTCATTTCACATGTAGGCTACGTTACAATTTCAATATTACAAGTAACAAGAACCGGTACATGAGGGGAAAGTTTACTCTAAATGGCAGACTTTAATGTAGTCTAAAATTATCAATCTATTTAATATCGCTAGTGTGGCGCTAATATAGCTCACACTTTTTTTGTTGTAAAACTTTACTTTTTACCTGTCAGGATTTTCAGGGAAACGGTGAAAAGCAAGATGTTGACTGTTGAACTGGTAGTTGTTACAGTTAATTGCTGAACATAATTTTCGGCTGTTTTTCCACTTCGACTTCGTTTTCGTGTTCATGGTGTCAGTGCAGCAATATATATATTAACAAAGATAAACAGTATAATATAGGGTCTTTATTATAGGATATTAAATAGACTAGTGTGGGCTGTTATGTCTCACAGTCCAAAATGGCGGCAGCGCTCCTGTACATTTGCGCCATCTAGCGGCAGTTAGACACAGAGCTCCGCCTTTTTCGGGTCAAACATCGACAACTACATCCGGGTCAAATACGAATGGCGCAGCGCCTTTGCTAGTCAGCTAACGGTGTGCAACAACAATCTGTTGGCGTAATTCAACAGAATTGCACATCTCGATCAGGTTAGTGTCTTGTATGTATGGTATGGTGATATATGTAGACATGCAGCTGAGCTCTGGGGATTACAGACGGTATAGTCTGGTGTTTTCTATTAACGTTAGCTACTTTAGCATCTAGGTAAGCTACCCTGCTAGTAACTAACCGCCAGTATTCATGTGCATGTGGGACAGTTTACTGTAGGACAGCATCCAGACAGCCAGCTGAGGGGGTTCACTGTAGGACAGCATCTAGACACAGCCAGCTGGAGGGGGTTTACTGTAGGACAGCATCCTGACATAGCCAGCTGAGGGGGTTTACTGTAGGACAGCATCCTGACACAGCCAGCTGAAGGAGTTTACTGTAGGACAGCATCCTGACACAGCCAGCTGAGGGGGTTTACTGTAGGACAGCATCCAGACACAGCCAGCTGAGGGGGGTTACTGTAGGACAGCATCCAGACACAGCCAGCTGAGGGGGTTCACTGTAGGACAGCATCCTGACATAGCCAGCTGAGGGGGTTTACTGTAGGACAGCATCCTGACACAGCCAGCTGAAGGAGTTTACTGTAGGACAGCATCCTGACACAGCCAGCTGAGGGGGTTTACTGTAGGACAGCATCCAGACACAGCCAGCTGAGGGGGGTTACTGTAGGACAGCATCCAGACACAGCCAGCTGAGGGGGGTTACTGTAGGACAGCATCCAGACACAGCCAGCTGAGGGGGTTCACTGTGACTCTGAACCTCGGTGTTGCAGGTAGGTCATCGTGGCATGTGGTTTGATGACAACAACGAAGGACGACATGTCAACTCTTATCGAGCGGACGATGAGGATGCGGAGGGAGGAGCAGGCGCGACAGGTGGTGCTGGCTTGGGCTGTACTCAATGTATCGCTCGCTGGCATGATCTACACGGAAATGTAGGTTCCTACATGTGTGAGAAACTTCTTGTTTAACAGGTAATTCTCCTAAGTTCCGTAGGTTCTCTTCTCACTGGTTTGTTATCTGCCTTTTGTCTGTGCAGGTCAGGGAAACTACTAAGCCGCTACTACAACATAACATACTGGCCAATTTGGTACATTGGTATGTGACCTCTCAAAGTAGTGACAGTAAAATCATTAAAAATATATATTTTTGTTTATGCTTTGATGTAATTGATTATAGTATTATCCGTTTTCCTGTTACAGAACTGGCACTGGCCTCTCTATTCAGTCTTAATGCTTTGTTTGACTTCTGGAAGTATTTCAAATACACCATGGCCCCCTCCACCATTGCTGTCACCCCTGACCAGCATCGCCTCTTGGGCCTGGGAAAATCTGGTGAGAACCCATTAGAAACTGGAAGAGGTGCCCAACTATAATAGCAGTTACTTTTGCGCAACAAATATATTTTCTAAAGGACATCAATCAATCTTCATAAAAGTGAAGCAAGCCTGACAGACCAAAAAGGTATATTTAGAAGATTAATTGCTGAGATGTTATTTTCTCCTGTAGGAATTCAGGCCTCTCCCCCTCAGAAACCAGAGAAGAAGGAGGCTCCAACCCCCCCTCAATCATCCCCCCTCCAAGGCCAGAGTGTGCTTAGTTTCAGCCCCTCACGCCCGGCCAACACCAGCCCAAAGTTCTCCCCCAGCTGTGTGCAGGGTTATAGCCCTCCACTGACCAACCCCTCCACCCCAGGTAGTGCTGGGGGTCCCTTCTCCCCCTCTCTGGCCTTTGGAAAGGTGAGTGTCTGAGAAAGAAATATCTTAATACAATGCAGTCTGATTGCAGATTTGGGAGGTTTGTTGTTTCTGTTCACGTGGGACTGCTTCAGCTAATGAACCTCTCTCCTGTCAGGTGGTGAACTACAGCCCCTCCCCTGGCTCATCTCCTTTCCCCAGCAGCATCGGGCCAGTAGAGGGCACCAGCCTGAAGGCTCGCTACCGCACCTCACCCTCCGTCTTCAACTCCCCAGGAGGCAAGGAGGACTACATGGAGGACCTGAAGCTCCTGGAGAGGTTCCTCCGCTCGGAAGAGGAGAAGAGCCATCGCAGCCAACTAGGTATGACTGTATGGTCTTTTTATATCAGCTGGGTAAACTGTGGTAAAGTGTTTACTAATGGACCATGCTGTTTCTGCGTCCTGTCGTTTGTCCTCCAACTCCAGGGAGCCCTGAGTCTGCGTCTCCATCCCACAGCCCAACGTTCTGGAACTATAACCGTTCGGTGGGAGACTACGCCCAGAGCCTGCGGAAGTTCCAGTACCAGCCTGCCTGCCGCTCCCTGGCACCCTCAGCCCACAAGGATGAGACCGACCTGGGGTCCAAGCAGGCTGCCGAGGAGGTCAGTACAGCCACACCTGTGTGTACTTTCATCTGGACAGGCTGTTTGTCTCAAAGTAACCAGCTGTTGTCTACCAGTCTGTCCCCTTCTCTTGACTTATCCTCTCGCGTTGTGCTTTTTAGGTATGGGCCAGAATCACCACCAATCGTCTGGTAGTGGACAGCATAGACGGCTGGACTGCTAAGCTCAGAAACGTGAGTACAACCGTAACAACCTGTTAGCTCTGATACAAAACAGCCAACCAAGTAGGTTGCTTGCAATGTGCAAGTCAGTGTGTTACAGTGTTTTCTGTCCTCCTGCTAGTGGATAAATGACACCATCCTGGTTCCTCTGGTGAAGGAGATGGAGTCTGTCAACAGCCAACTCAGGAGGATGGGCTGTCCAGAACTACAAATAGGGGGTAGGCAGTGGGCTCTAGTTGATATACTTATCTTGTGTAGAGGGATTTAGAAAATGATGGAACATGTAGTCAAAGAGCAATGATGAACTAAATCAATCAATCAATCTTTCCTCATCATCCATACCTATAGAGGCCAGTATTAGCAGTCTGAAACAAGCTGCGGTTGTGAAGGCCAGCTCCATCCCCACCATGAACGCCATTGTGCAGTACCTGGACATCACACCTAACCAAGAGTACCTTGTAGAGCGAGTCAAAGGTGAGGGGGATGCATGCTACCCAGACCACTTGTATTCATTCGATAGTATGCAGTATACAGTTCAGTATAGTGTTCCAGCATGTACATACATGTAGTCATTTATTTTTATGCAAACATAAAAACATCTTCTGATGTTATTGTTGTCTGGTTCCTATCAGAGCTGGCCCATAGTGGCTGCATGAGCTCCTTCCGTTGGAATGGAGGTGAAAACCTGAAGAGCAGGAAGTGGGACACAGACCTCCCTACAGACTGTGCTGTAAGTCTAACTTTAACCCTATAGACTGTGCTGTAAGTCTGACCCTACAGACTGTGCTGTAAGTCTAACTTTAACCCTATAGACTGTGCTGTAAGTCTGACCCTACAGACTGTGCTGTAAGTCTAACCCTACAGACTGTGCTGTAAGTCTAATCCTACAGACTGTGCTGTAAGTCTAATCCTACAGACTGTGCTGTAAGTCTAACCCTAACACTACAGACTGGGCTTTAAGTCTAACCCTATAGACTATACTGTATATTTTACGATTGTCTGTTTCGTTTGACTGTTAGATCCTGATGCATTTGCTGTGCACATACCTGGATTCAAGGCTTCCTCCCAATCCAAAGTACCCTGATGGAAAGACCTTCACCTCCCAGCACTTCACACACACTCCAGACAAACCCGGTGAGGCCACACACACACACACACACATTGCTGTACACCCACGCAAGTGCACACACACTCTGCCAAGTTCACTCAGCTCCTGACTTGCTTCCTCCACGCAGATGTGACGAATGAGAACCTTTTCTGCATCCATCAGAGCAGCATCAACCCTCCACACTATCAGCTGATCTATCAGGGCCATGTGTACAGCCTGCCCAAGGTGAGTACCACACTCCTGCACCACATGTATTCTAACCTGATGGTCCACAAATGCACACATGATCCAGTCCTTGACCAAAGATCACATCATTGATCACATGGGTTCCTTGTGCGTGGAAAACCTGTCATCCTTTTATCTGAGGTCTGTCCAAGATATCTGACATTTAGCTGACAAGATATCTGACATCTGATTACATTATTTTGTCAACCTGAAGACAGGGTCATGAATGCTTTTCTTGATGATTGTCTCTAACAGGGCAGGAACAATCTATTCCACACGGTTCTTATGTTCCTCTTTGTCATCAAGACCAAGGAGGCTGGAATGCTGGGGTGAGTGAGTTATCCTAGGAATCAATAAAGAAGTCCTGCTAATGTCAGCACAAATGTCCATTTTTAAGTGTCACACTTTGTTTGCATATCATTTTAACATTGAGATTGGTTTGTTTTGCTGTCTTGCAGGAGAGTAAACCTTGGCCTATCAGGGGTTAACATCCTGTGGATATTTGGAGATTGATGAGAGCGCTGTCATCTTTTAAACCTTTCTCTGCATTGAAGTTCTCACAACTTTGACATTTGTGGAAGTGTCTTCACCATTTGTATATTATGGCCCACGGTCATGAGCAGGGACTTCCTTTTGGATGCTGTTTTGAATGTGTGTTTCAGAGGAGACATTAACTAGCTCATTTATATCTGGTCATTAGTTTTCTTTTGTGAAACACCTCAATTGATCTGGAAACCTTGACCTCAATTTGTAGTGATTTTTTGGGAGTGATCAGAGTTTTTTTATTGGCTTTAAAAGCAATACTGTATTTTAACATGCAAGCAAGTTTTTTTGTAAGTATTCTAAGAATATATCAGCATGGCATATTGCATCAGACATTTTGGATAGAAGGATGAAGGAGGATAGAACCTTCTATTATCCTTTTCTTGTGAATGATCAGGGCTTTAAAATAGCAGTCAGTTGTTCATAATAGGTGTAAATATTTTCTGTTCAGTGGTTTTACATAAACTTTGAGAGCAACAGAGCTATAACTGCAGATAATCAGGACACTAGTTGTGCATTCAAACGCACAGATTTGGTTTAATAGCGTTGGGTAGTAGCTACTGCTACTGGCATGGACAATAAGGGGCATCCACATTTATAATATGACTCTCAATTTATGGATTGCCTACATGCATGCCACAAATCTTGCGGAAATACCAAGCTAATAGACTGACTGTACCTGGTTAAATTATTTCATGCCAAAGTCATATTCTAATATGGCCTGCCTAAGAAAATGTTTGGTGTAGCAATACTTTATGAATGTAATTTTTTAAAGAAAATAAAAAAGGCAGTTTGTGGTACTTCTGTTCATAATGTTTACAAAAGACTTTAGACTGCTCATACTGTTGAGACATTATTTCTTTGTGCTACTATAAGTTTAGTCCAATGTTTTCGATCGTTTGTTGCAATGTTATTTTTATAGTGTTCCAACCTGTAAATAAATACACATATTTTGTGTTAAATGCCCATCAGTTGATCTTTTGTACATTAGACCACCCGATGGCAGTATAGTCTTGTACCTTTTCCAGTACTTTTTTATTAAATGTTCAAAACATTTGATTATGATGCACAACTATATAATATACATAGTTTATCCATGCCATACAAATATGATCAGGGGCAATTCAAATAATGCTAGAAAATATTATGATTCTTGAATTGAGTGTTGATACTCTTATCTGTATTCAAACAACATTTCCCACAATGCACTTGCAAAGATCAGTGTATCTTGGAAAGTGTAGTCATTAATCGTCTTTTGTATTGTTATTTTATAAATATAATAACATGCGATTGAATGCAATTGCATCCCTTCCCTTTAAAACGTATTACCATTCATCAGAGGGGCATATCTTATGTCCAGGGGAGGATGGGACTTTTTGTAAATGGGCGGAGAATTTCAGCGTGAAACTACAAATCCCACAAAGCCGCAGGGTTTCAGAAGGGGTCCAGTCACGTCCGTTCACCGCCTCGTTATCTGTGTCGGGGAAGGACTTTGTTAAATTGTAGCGATGTCAGTCCAGGTTGTGGCAACGAAAATGGCCGAGGTCGAAATAAAAGACGTCCCCAGCAAAGATGTACCACCCGAATCACCTCTGACACCCAACTCGGAGGAGGACAAAGGGTTAGTTAAAAACGAATCTAACCCTGTCGTAACCAGCCCCATGACGGATCCCACCGGGAAACCCGGGGACCAGAGCCCGGGATTCCTCACCCCGAACCCCGTGAAGATGCCGCAGGCGTCCGCGATGAAGCGGAGCGATCCGCAACAAAACGGCGGAGAAGCTTTTGTGAATCGTGATGGAACTGTCGCCGAAGCTCCCAGAATGAAAAAGGTAAAGGACAACTAATATGTCCAGTATGATGTTATTATGCGGGTCTGCCTGACCCAGCAGGCTCCTCTGGTCCTGGACCGGAGCTTACCCACTCTGCATGGGCAGACACAGATATGTGTCAGGCGGCAAGACTGGAGAGAAATGTCCTTTATTACAGTGTCCCACTGATATACCCTGGAAATGTGCCCTGCTGGTATGCATTGCGAGACATTGGGACAGTAATATTGGTGATATTATAACGAGTTATCTGGATAGTGATAGATCTCTCTCTCTCTCTCTCTCTGTCTCTCTGTCTCTCTCTCTCTCTGCATGCTGGTGTCATGCAGTTTGACTGCAGTGCGCTTTATTGGCACTGTCAGACGTGGCTTAGCTCACCATTGTTTTGCTCAACTACACATTTTGTGTGGATGTTTATTTTGAGGTTAATTATGTGTTGTGTTGGCATGATCCAGGACACATGGGAGTGAAGATCTGCTGTGAATTTAGACTTGTCCAAACAGGACAGAAACAGGTCCACTATAGTTGCTCCAGCTTGTTCCACTACAGCAGTCCATGTTCAGACATGGAATATTTACAAATAGTAACTGGTTAACTGTAATACAAGATGCATGTGTTTGTTGTTAGTTGAGCAGATTTCGCAAACTCTCAGGCTGTTTTGACCCCAGTCATTTCCCGTATTCCACTGCTGCCTTTGTCAGCATTATTTATATCAGCCAAATATAGAATACATTGGTTATAGCCTTCTTAAGGGTGTTTCAGTCTTCAAGGCTTAGCTCACTGTCTTTCCCTGGCCCAGGACATATTTTTAGACTTCAGGCCAAGATGGAGTTCCTTTTTCCAAGAAAGCCAGGTCTGGGTTCTATTGGCACGCGTCACTGGTTCTTAGTCTTATCATCCAGTCTTGTTCTGATCAGAAGTGGGTGACCAAGGTTCAAGAAAAAAAAGATTTGATAAGGACTCCTTTCGCTGCATTCATGAAGGTTGCTGCACGCGCAGATGATTAATAAGCGGTGTCAGTAAGCGCTTGTGTTAATGGAGGAGAGGAGGGTGAGGAAGGAGGAACTTGGAGGAACATCACTGACATCTAGGGAGGGATGGAAAAAACACAAGAGAGGGAGAGACAAGTCCAAACAAACCAACTGGCCCTTCAGCAGAGGGTCCAGCTCCTCCACCCTCCCTCCACTCCATGTCAGCAGGTCGCCTGACGGAGGCAGCCCGGGCAGGGCGGGCCTCCTGTGAGCTCTCCCTGAACGGAGGAGAGGAGCAGGGTGCTCTGCAGCATCTGGCCCACTGGGGAGGACCTGTGATACATAACAAACACTGTTGGCTCCAGGATACAGCTTACAGTTGGGTCCTTAGGCTTGAGTTGCTTATATTTGTGTGTTTCAAAAAATAAATATTAGTATGAGTATGAAGGTACAGGACGTCCGTTCCTTGAGGCAGGTTCTGGCTTTGAGTGATTTGTACCAGTTACAGGATGAAATGTTCCCCATTTTATCACTATAATTACAATAAAAAGGTTTTTCCTTTGCCTGTGCAGACCAGTCCATTAATCCGATCTGCATCACTCACCTCAATTACCTTAACAGACAACCATCAAAATAGGAGTTTCGGTTGTTTTATAATTTCATGTCAAGTCCATTTTATTTACAGAGCACATTTAAAAACAGCCAATGCCGACCAAAGTGCTGTACAAAATCAATCATGTATTGTAAAATGAATCATGAGCATTACAACTGTGCCAGCTAAAGCTGCATCTGTTGAATTCCTACCTCTCTAAACACACACACACGCAGGCACATTAACAAGGATGATGTGGGTACGCACTACGCAGGCTGGTTGGCTGCCTTTAATCCATGCCTCACCCCATGTCACGACAGGGTGGGGGGGGTGGGGTGGGGGGGATTACTCTCCGCTGCGCTCTGCTGTAGGTGGGCAGATGTTCACTCTGCCACCGGACCAGAGAAAGCCCTTTGGAAGAGTCTTAGCAATTGATTATCAAGCTTTAAATAGTTTTCCTTTCAGGGGCATTGATTGTGCTAGCCAGGTAACAGGACAACTGTCATCCATACCAACCAGGATAGTGGGGCTGGGGGGCAGGGTGTGTGTGTGTGTGTGTGTGTGTGTGTGTGTGTGTGTGTGTGTGTGTGTGTGTGTGTGTGTGTGTGTGTGTGTGTGTGTGTGTGTGTGTGTGTGTGTGTGTGTGTGTGTGTGTGTGTGTGTGTGTGTGTGTGTGTGTGTGTGTGTGTGTGTGTGTGTGGGTGTGTGGGGGTGTGTGTCATGTTATCGGGCAGTAAGGATGGCAGCCAGATGAAGTCACACTGAGGAGATGTTAGGTCTGTTTTCTTGGTTTGGCCTCTGTACCCAGGGCTGGGGTGTTAATGGGCCTTGAGGCTTCGCTGGGCTGGCCACTCCATATGTTCAGACATGGATGGAATTTGCAGGCTCACTTGATATCCTTTTAAATACCTCTCCTGCAGTGCTTGCCTAGCTAGCTTGCCTATCTGGCACCAGGGAACAGTGAATTGGAACACTTTCAGAGGTTTTGGCTGAACTCCACCCTTCTGGCACACCAGGCGGTCTAAATCAAGTGTTCACTCCAGAGAGCTCTGAGGACATCTTGCTTGGTATTTCTAGCCTTTTACATGGTTCACATCTTGTCTTCTGAGTTGTCTGCTGAGTATCATAGTGTTGATGGCTCTGGAGACCAGCTAGAGCTGGTCTGAGACCAGCTAGAGATGAAGGTGAAGACGCAATCTCATCCATGATGTCACATACTCTTCCTGAAATGCACTAATCTTGGATTCCTAGTAAAGCTAACATTTACTAACAGGCTTCATGTGAGTGCTGGTAAACACCGGCAAATGGCTTGGCCTGGGGATATAAACCGATACGCAGAAGTAGTTATGTGTTTCAAACAGCTTTCGTGTCCTTAACACAATACTCCAGTTTGATATTCTGCTGGTAGCTTTTGTGCAAGGATTGGCAGCTTTTTTTTTGGCTTTCGTTGTCACCTTTTATGCTAGCCGAGCCCGCTTGATCTTCCTGACTGCTTGTCTGCCTCTTCTGGAAATTGCGTCTCTCGCTATCGTCTGCCGGTCCTCAGGGGGGTTCTGTTCCCCTTCATCTTGGTCCCTCAGTGTGCCTCGGAGGTGCAGGCCTGGTTCCTGAGTGACAACCCCGCCTCCTCCTCTTTTGTCAGATCAGCAGCCAGATCTGCTGAACAGACCCTTCTTCCCTGCACCCCTCCCGGGTTTCTCCATTAACCTCACCCCTGCCTGGACCTGGACACCTCACTAACTAGGCCTCACTAATTATTGATTTTGCGGTTCACTTTGGACGAGTCTCACCACAGCTCGCTGGTTCCCAAACCTGTGACCCCGTCAGAGAAGGACCCTTCATCTTGGAGGATGGGGTTGGTAGGTAGGTCTGTGTTTGATGCCCTGCCACAATGTGTCATCCTGTGAGGGTCAGGGTCCACCCTATGTGTGTGTGTGTGTGTGTGTGTGTCTCAGCATGGTTCTGGCCCCTGGCTAGTAAAGGTGTCACCAACTTAGGAACTGTGTCTGTCGACAGAGGGAATGTGGCACCTTGGTGGGAGGAAGGTGGCCGTCTCTGTGCTCGCATGGAATGTCCTGCGAGACGGAGCGAGGGAGAGAAGGAGGGAGAGAAGGAGGGAGAGAAGGAGGGAGAGAAGGGGCCACGCAGGCTTTCTCACACAGTCTCTCTCTTCTCTCCCTCGTCAGGTCGATACCTTTCACTATCCGGGCCTCTGTGGTTTGTCAACTCCAAACAGCCTCTGATGTCTTTCCTCCACCTGGCTGGCTTGCTGACATCAGAGAGGATTTGATCTATAAAAACAACATGCTGACTCCAGGGGGGTTAGGAGACAGGGGCCCCCAGATCCTGGAGCCCCAGCAGAACAGGCCAGAGCAGAGCACGCCAGAGCAGTTCTGTCTGGAACTGTACGCTCCAGTGCTGCTGTGTGGAGTAACATGCGTTATGCATGGTTTTATTATTAACTTGAACTGGGGGCTGGAGAGTGAGGGGAGGGCAGAGGGGGGAGGGGGGGGTGTTCACACACCCATGTGAGTGAGTTTGTGTGTGTGTAGCTGGCACAGTGCAATCGCGTGTCTCTTTCCTCACATGCAACCGCTTTAACGGCACGTAAGCGTATGCATCCATGGAGTATGTGAGTGCAGCAGTCCCATTAACACGGTCAGTTCAGCCTGAACAGGGTGTCTGTCCTGCTGGGCCTGCCGGGCTCTCTGCTGGCTTGTCCAGCCCCCCAGATGGAAGTCAGGCTCTGTCCTGATCGACCAGCCTGCCTTTCACTAGTGCGATGCAGAGGGCCTCGCTGTTCAGGACTCTAGTCACGTTGCTCCAGCTGAACCCACGAGGTCGTTCACACACACACACACACACACACACACACACACACACACACACACACACACACACACACACACACACACAACTGACCCTTCACTGTACAGGAAACCAGCCAGCCTGTAATGTCTGCCTCTAATGGCAGTCAGTCTAATGTTAGGCAGTCAGTCTTGTGGTCCAGATTATCTAGGATTATTTCATTCCCACAATAGTTCTAAAATTAGCCTAACTGGCAGTTGAATACTTTTTTGAACATGAAATCCATCCAGTAATGAAGTGATATTGACACTACTGGCGGAGATGTGACTCCTGTTAAAATGAGCTCATCTGCTTTGCAGACACTAGTCAATCATTTCTGTGTTGAAATGTAGTAACACAGCCATTACCTTCCTGTGGTGTGTCCTGTACAATGGCTAATCTAATGTACTAGTGTCTAGGCACAAAGGCAGAATGTTCCCAAACAAAAAGTGGGCTGATAAAAGTTCAGTGTTCTTTATATAATGGGGTCTCCTTCGCCTGCGGGTCACATGCAGGGGGGGGGGGGGGGGGGGGGGGGGGGGGAGGATTTGGCTGCCTGCCTGTTTGTTACTTTCCCTAACACGACATTGTGGGTAATAGCTTTGCAATAGACTGACTCAGTGTTTGGCTTTCCCTCTTCCTGTATATTTCATTCACCTCCTCTCACCACGTGTGTGTGACTCATCCCTGACAGACTCATCCCTGACAGACTCATCCCTGACAGACTCATCCCTGACAGACTCATCCCTGACAGACTCATCCCTGACAGATTCATCCCTGACAGACTCATCCCTGACAGACTCATCCCTGACAGACTCATCCCTGACAGACTCAGTCCTGACAGACTCATCCCTGACAGACTCATCCCTGACAGACTCAGTCTTGACAGACTCATCCCTGACAGACTCATCCCTGACAGACTCAGTCCTGACAGACTCATTCCTGACAGACTCATCCCTGACAGACTCATCCCTGACAGACTCATCCCTGACAGACTCATCCCTGACAGACTCATCCCTGACAGACTCATCCCTGACAGACTCATCCCTGATGTGCTGGGGAGGTTTTGGTTTAGGAGTTGGTGAAGGTATGAGACAGTTGGTTCACGTCAGCCTAGGGTCAAATGAACACTGCTGAATGAAGGGAGAGGGAAGGGCGTTGTTTGTTTCCAGAACACACACATACACTCCCACAAACCTGCCTTGATTGTGCTTCAGAGGTGTGTGTTGTTCTCCCATCTGCTGTTCTGACGTCAGGGGGGGCGGTGTGATACCGTTTCTTCGTATCACCTTCCAGAAGTCTCCTCTGGTTCCTAGAAGCTGAATCAGGAATGCCTGAGAGCACAGAGCTGTTAAAACAAGGCCAGGTGCTTTGTGGTACTGGGTGGTTATGCATTAGTCAGGATGAGCTGGAGTGAGATGGTAAACCTGCTGAGATGAGCCAGCCCTGGGTGTCCTGCTCCCAGAGTGAGGGATGCTGTGGCTCTCACCTTACCCACACACAGCACAGCAGTGTTGGACAGGGCGGGAGTTATGTTGGGATACTCCCAGTTGTGAGTTTGTGAGTTGTGTGTGTGTGTGTGTGTGTGTGTGTGTGTGTGTGTGTGTGTGTGTGTGTGTGTGTGTGTGTGTGTGTGTGTGTGTGTGTGTGTGTGTGTGTGTGTGTGTGTGTGTGTGTGTGTGTGTGTGTGTGTGTGTGTGCACCTGTCACATGAAAGTACAGGCTCTGTACTTTAGTGTTGAATAGGACTTGTTATGGAGTGATCATCAAAGTGTGTGTGTGTATTTACGTATCCATGCCACATAAGTGTACAGGCTGTATGCTATAGACTGCTGCCTGGGCATGTGGTTGATCCTGCAGTGTTGGCAGTGAGGCTGAGGGCAGCCTAGATGGAGCCCAGGCCTGGGACAAAGACAAGCATTGTGTTCAAGAAGTGCTGCATCACAAACGGCCTCCTCACTGAGGGTAAAGAGCACTGCAGTCTGCCCCGCTTCCCTCCCCTGCCGAGGCCGGGATGGTACAGGCCGTGAAGGGCAACCCAGTACGCAGGGAGAGACCATCTTCACAGCCTGGGGGGGGGGGGTCGGGGACTCAGCAGTTGGAAAAAGTGAGCAAAAGAGAAATCTAGCAGGGGGGGACTCCTCTCACAATCCCCCTGGTGTGTTCCCCAGCCCTGAGCTAGACCTGCTGCCCTCCCTGGGCCCTCTGGAGGACCTGCTAGTATCGAATGTCTCCCAGCTGCAAGCTTGTTGACCAGAGAACCAGGGAACCAGATTCTGTTGTGTTTTCAGAGCCAGCTTGAGAGGGAACATCCAGGACAGACGGACAGAGAGTTGCGTGAGGACAGGCAGGAGGTCTGGTGTGCTGTTTGATCTTACAGATGGACCATTTCTACCCTCAATTTAACAGAAAGCACAGCTAGGAACCCAGAATAGCACGACCTTAAAACAGACTTCCAACTGTCTCGCTGCTGTGGAGATCACTTTGTAATTATGCCTTTCTCAGACAGACAGAAGAATGCTATGTACACTATGTGTATATATATATATATATACTTTTTTTTTTTCTTTCCAGATGAAATGTAGTTCCACAGTGTTTCCTATGACCCTTTATTTCCAAGCCTTGTTATGGAGATATAAAAGCTCTAAACAGCTGTGTGTTTCCTGTGTTTTGGGTGGGTATCTCTGAAAGGTTCAGGCTGGATACATGAGTGGACTCATCTGACAGGGTTATTTGGGTGTTTTTAGACCTTCAAATCTTCCTTGTTGTTGTTATTACCGGGTACTGAATGTGTTGAGTGGATTGAACATGGGCTAAAAGCTCCTACAGGACCGGATGTGCCTCTCATAGTATTACTGCACATTTACTGAGGGTAACTCAATGAAAAGAGAGACAGACTGGTGTGTGTGTGTGTGTGTGTGTGTGTTTGGGTGTGTGTGTGTGTGTGTTTGAGTGTGGGTGTGTGTGTGTCGCTCACTACTACTAAGGGTCATCCACTATATTGATGGCCCTGGGGGATGGGATTTTAAGAGCACTAGATCCAATGGATAGAAATTGGTTGTCAATGGTGTCCATTGTATGGGCTGTGGTTGCTGGAAGTGATTGGATGGGAGCTGATGTCCTGAGGGGAGCAGTGTTCAGGCCTAGTGTTCAGGCCCAGTGTTGAGGCCCAGTGTTCAGGCCCAGTGTTCAGGCCCAGTGTTCAGGCCCAGTGTCCAGGCCCAGTGTTCAGGCCCAGTGTCCAGGCCCAGTGTCCAGGCCCAGTGTCCAGGCCCAGTGTCCAGGCCCAGTGTTCAGTGTGCAGCCTGTCACCCTGACCTCAGGCAGGTTACTGTGGCAGTTGGTGGCCTTCGTGAATGGGGCTTTAAATAGACTGCTCCCCCCCTGGTTGGCTTGGTTAGTACAGCCATGTTAGCTATGTTAGTAATGCCCTATGGTACTCCAGTGTTAGCCAGTCTATACTGGTGTATATTGCACAACTCTGCAGAATATGTTGGACAGAATGAGCGTCTATATCTTGAGCTGGTGTGAGTTTGTGTGTGTTTGTTTGTGTGTGTGTGTGTTTGTGTGTGTGTTAGGCCTCTGGATATGTGCGTGTGCGCTGTGTGATTGTGGGTGACTGTGCCTGTCCTTATTTTCATGGAACACTTGTCTGTGTTCATATATCAGCCAGGCCTGGCTGTGTTTGTCTTGCCCCCCCCCCCGTTCCTACCCCGGCTCTCTTCCCATTGGACGAGACGCTCTCAGCCCTGCCTCGAAAGATTCTTCCGGTCGTGTGTGTGTGTGTCAACGTACGTAACCCTGCTCAGTTATGCCTGCACGTGCGCGTGCCGTGTGTGTGCTCGCTCGCACACGTTTACCCAGCAGGCCGTGTGAGCGTGCTCACGCTGAACCAGAGTGTGCGTGTTCCTGGTGGCGTGATGCCCAGCGCCCCCGTCACCCTCCCAGCCCCCCACAGCAGTTCTCTCCTCCAGGCCCACCTGCTGGTCCAGCATCCTGCCCAGGACTCCTTCCTCCCAGGGCAGAACACACGCTACCTGCCTCTCTGCTCCAGACACTCTCCCCTGTGCTGTGAGCTCTGGGGAACACTGCATCTTTTAAACCATCCCAAAAAGACTATCTCTCTCTCTCTCTCTCTCTCTCTCTCTCTCTCTCTCTCTCTCTCTCTCTCTCTCTCTCTCTCTCTCTCTCTCTCTCTCTCTCTCTCTCTCTCTCTCTCTCTCTCTCTCTCTCTCTCTCTCTCTCTCTCTCTCTCTCTCTCTCTCTCTCTCTCTCTCTCTCTCATCTGTTGTGTAACAGAAGTCGTGCCGGCGGAAGTGAATAAATGAGGAGACAGATGATTGTTGGATGAGGAAGGCAGCGAGTGGGCGACAAGAGAGGCTAGCCGGGCTCCTTCCTCTGGTCTCTCTCTCTGTTCTTTCAGCATCTTCATCTCCTCTCAACATCAAGTGTTCAGGTGGGAGAACCAAGGTTACATGAAGACACGCACACAAACAGACCCCTCCCCCCTCTGCCAGCGTGGAGCTGTGATCTGGGTCAACACCAGGAGGCGCCCCAGTGAAGGCAGGCTCCTGAGGAGAGAGCGTTCAGACACAAACCATCTGACTGGCAGCCAGACACACATCAACAGGACTTAGCATGGCAGAGCACTAGACAGCATGCATTACCACGGCCCAACATCTAAACCTGGGCGCTGGTATTTCCTCCACACACACTGGCAGTCTCATGCATTTACACACACTCACACCCTCACACACTGGTCCTTGTTGTCTCAGTTTAAGGCTCATTTCCAGTGGGAGCCATGCGTGTCTATCTGTGCTGTGGGCCCGCAGCCCTAAGCCAGGGTCACCGTAATGTAACGCCTCCGGGTCAAAGCTATCGCTAGCTGCTTGTAAACAGGAAGAGATAGTGAGTGGTGTTGACACTACACCACAGCCCATGTTTGTGCTGAGAGGATCTGTCACTGTAGCACTCTCTCTGTCTGGCGTTCACAACAGCACAGTCCACTATGCTGATCAGCTGTTGACCTTTCGGTCGATTTCCAGGATTTTCGGCCTTGTCAGTTCAGGTCATTTGATCAGTTCAGTTCAGGTCTTGCTCCATGAGGAGGGTCACGCTCCATGTTTCCTGTCTTCTTCCCCTGGCTCTGTCCTCACACTGGGCAGCAGTGTTCCTCTGACTTCAGCCTCTCTCACCACAGTCTGCCACAGCTCCTTGTGAAGGTGATTTGTCCTCTCTGTGTAAACAGCACTCCACCTCACACTCCCAAACATGCTCTCATCCAGGGGGGCCAGAGCAGCCCCCTGCCCCCAGAGAGGGGATAGGGAGTTGGGTTAAACAGCCAGGAGCCTGGCCTGGAGGGGGAACTTCCTCCTGTTTGCTGGGGTTGAGGTTAGGACTGTGGCTGAGGAGGAATGCCTGAGAACCTGTTTAGGTAAGAGAGAGATAGCGACAGAGAGAAAGAAAGAGAGAGTGTCAGCCAGCCATGTGCAAGTCTGAGGCAAACAGGTGAGCCAGATATTGGCAGCGTTGCTGGCAACCCACCCCCACCCCCCAGCCAGTGTTCTCAGTGGTCATGCATGTGTCATCTCCTACTCAGGGATGATCTCCCTGTCTCTCTCCCTCACTCACCCAGACTGTAAGACCTGTGCACATGAATGGGGCTACGTAGTCAGCAGATCCAGGGGCCTGGAGGCTGTCTGTGCAGTCCTGCAGCCCTCCGGGCCCCTCCGGGCCCCTGCTGCGTACGTGTCAGATGAGATGAGCAGCTCTTCCAGGGGCCTGTTTGCTGGCCCACACACCAGGAGGCTGGCTCCATCAGTGTGTCTCTGCAAACCCTCTGACCCTGCAGCTGGAGACACACACACCTGCACACACACACACACACACACACACACACACACACACACACACACACACACCCTGGTCGGCTCAAAGTGGGCTTGTGTGCAGTGCTGGGATCATCCATTCTCTCCACGCTAGGATTCATTTCCAGACGTCAAGCAACACACACATTCTCAGAGGGGTGTGCTGTCTCCTGGCATCAGGAAACAATGAGGCCTCTCTTTGTCTGTCTCCCCCCCCCCCCCCCCGTTAGGGCGGGAGCAGCCTGATCCCTGATCTCAGAGGATGAGAGGCTGGCTAATGGCTGGCTGTTCCAGTTGGCATAGCCCAGGGAACTGACACACACACACAGAACACCATAAACTTCTCAGTGACTTTCCATTACAGCCCTTTGGACCTCCACAATGTTTACAAACACTTCAAGTTGTGTGTGTGTGTGTGTGTGTGTGTGTGTGTGTGTGTGTGTGTGTGTGTGTGTGTGTGTGTGTGTGTGTGTGTGTGTGTGTGTGTGTGTGTGTGTGTGTGTGTGTGTGTGTGTGTGTGTGTGTGTGTGTGTGTGTGTGTGTGTGTGTGTGTGTGTGTGTGTGTGTGTAGTGCGATACTCTTGCATCAGCTCTTACAGTGTGTTCCAAAGTTCAGCTGCCTCTTTCTCCTTGTCCAGGTCAAACTGTCACTAGTCAGTTAAACACCTGGAAGACCACCTGAACTGAAGCTCTGACCTGTGGCTGTATGGAAACACACACACACACACACACACACACAGGCACACACGCACCCTGGATGTCAGGAGGGAGCTTAGGGGAGACTGAGATCTGGTTTCAGCCAGCAGTTGGATCTCTAACACAGTGACTCCACAGTCCTGCTTGGAGGTTGATGTAGAGGTCCCCACCCCCCCCCACCCTCCCTCTGATCCTCGTCCAGCAGTCACCTCCACCCTGCTCAGCCTCAGGTGGGCCTCCCTGCCTCTCTCTGTCTGCGCAGGACTAATCACATCTCTCCATCCTCAGACTTCTGTCTCTCTCCCTGTCCCTCTCCATAATGGAAAGGTCTGGTGGCTCTCTCTTTCCTCTCCTTCATCATTGTTTCCTTCCTCTGAGGAAAAGCTTTTCATCAGTTAGTTTAGTACTGTGTCTGTAACTGAATCTGCGTGTCCTCAGTGCGTCAGGACAGATTCCTGCAGCATGCCAGCCAGCCCTGCCAGCCACACTCACATCTTTACACAGCACAGTACATTCTCATTTAGGTGTGTCCTGTCCTGTAGCATGGGAGGAAGTCATCGCAATGAAACTGTGTGACAAGGCAAAGGCCCCCTCTGTCTCGCTCTCTGTCTCTCTTTCTCTCTCTCTCTCTCCCTATCTCTCTCTCTCCCTATCTCTCTCGCTCTCTCACCAGCTTTCCATTACATCTGTGTTGTGAGCTCAGTCTTGGTGTTTCTGGTCACATGACCCCCTCCATGGTGGCCAGCAACTCTCAGCAGACAGAGACACACACACACACACACACACACACACACAGAGACACACACACAGAGAGACACACACAGAGAGACACACACACAGAGAGACACACACAGTGTAGAAGCCCCATGGTGGTTTCCATGTTAGCAGGTAACATGCTGCTCCCAACAGCAAACCAGAGCAGCTCACCCTGCTCTCGAACTCTGTGACCGGAGCTGAATAACAAGGAACGTTCCGGACTCTTGTAACCATCATAACACTAACCTGGGAGTAGGATAACACTGTTAATGGTGCTTTGAGGGCTCTGTTACCAGGAACTCATAACTTAATCTCTTCTTCTGTCTCTCGATCTCTCGATCTCTCGATCTCTCGATCTCTCGATCTCTCTCTCTCTCTCTCTCTCTCTCGTTCTTTTCTTCTCTCTCCCCCTCTCCCTCTCAAGTCTGTGGCTCATCTCTCCTCCAGCCTGCAGGGCCACACAGGCCTGTCACAGGTGGCTACTCTGCCACCTACTGGCTGACTCAGGCCACTGCGCGTGGCCACCGCTAGGCCTCTGGGCTTCACCCGGCCCCTGGCAGCCGGCCGAGTTTCCCATCCCCTTCTCTGCCTGGGCTCGCCCTTCTAAAAGTGGCACCGCTGGGCCGGGATTTGGGGCTGTTGGGTGTGCAGGGCATGACTGGTCGCCACCGATCTGGTTTCGCACTCGCACACACACATACACACACACACACGGCCGACTATGCACAGTGTTCAGCAGTGTTGATATTGCATCCATTATTTACATCTCATTAGTCTTCCAATCACTGTGCATCCATTATATATACTGGTGTTGCGGCAAGCTTATAACACACACACACTTCTTGCAGCAGAGGGAGACAAGGCAAGAGTGAGAGAGACTGGGACAATGAGAGAGACAGACAGTCAGAGAGAGTCAGACTGGAGTCTGCAGACTGGGTCCTGGATCTGATGCTGCTGGACTCTGGGACAGCCTGTCACTGCTCTCTCTTACACAACACATCATCTCTCTGTCTCTGTCTCTCTCTCTCTCTCTCCTCTCTCCCTCCCTCTTTGTCTCTCACACATTCCTCCTCTCCCACTCTTTCCTCTATGCGTTCCTCACCTTTTCTTCTGCCCGCCCCTCCTATCCAGTCTCATCCAGTCATGCAACAAATGAATGTTAGACTAGAACTCTCTCTGAACACCCCCCCCCTCCTCAGTCTCAGACACAGACAGAGAGCTAGTTGGAGAGAGGGCTGTCCATTCAAGCATGAATCCATTCATGTGCGTCCAGCAGCAGTGTGCTCAGTGTGGAGGCTCAGTGTGGAGCCTCTGTTGGAGCATTCAGCCCCACGCTTCATTCATGCAGCCACTGGCTTCTGTTCAGTCCTGGAAGCACACAGACAACACTGAGCCTGGGTCTCTGAACACTTGATCCTCATGAACCAGCCATCTCCTCCTAACCTCTGCTGCCTCCTCCTCCTCCTCGTCCTCGTCCTCGTCCTCCTCCTCCTCCTCCTAATTCAAGCAGACCTGTTCTCCTTGTTGGTCTGATTGCAGCAGATCCATGATTAAAACAGGATTACTGCAGTTTACTGACCTCTACTGCATGACCTTTCCAAGCAGCTCTGTAGCTGTGTGTGTGTGTGTGTGTGTGTGTGTGTGTGTGTGTGTGTGTGTGTGTGTGTGTGTGTGTGTGTGTGTGTGTGTGTGTGTGTGTGTGTGTGTGTGTGTGTGTGTGTGTGTGTGTGTGTGTGTGTGTGTGTGTGTGTGTGTGTGTGTGTGTGTGTGTGTGTGTGTGTGTGTGTGTGTGTGTGTGTGTGTGTGTGTTTAGTGTTGGCCAACAGCAAGTGTTCGGAAAACACGAGTATGTTCCGATATCCTTGCGATGCGCACACACACACACACACACACACACACTGTAGCTCTTTGACCCTTATTGACCCATCAGGTTAGTTTGATTGAGCAGATGAGATTTGCAGTGAAGGATCCATGGCAACAAGGGAGGGGGGGAGGGAGGGAGGGAGGGAGGGAGGAATAACACAATAAATGAAACAATTCAGCATTGTATCCAAAGCGCCTTTCTGCCAGTTAGGGCTGGATCAGAGTAAAACATGGAAAGAGGGGGAGAAGAGAGGGAGGGAGGGAGGGAGGGAGGGTATAAAGGGATCTGGACCTGATATGAGTTCCGCCTCACCTAAGCAGAACCTTCACTGGTACACTCACACGCTAGAGATAGTGACACACACACACTCTCTCCCACACACACACACACTTGTTCACTGCGACCGGGGTCATGTTGAAGAAAAAGAGTGATATCGAGAGCGATGAGCACAGAGTGAAGAAGGTAAGAGAGAGGAAGAGAGAGAGGAAGAGAGACGTGACAGGAGGAAGGATGCTGACACGTCACAGAGTGTGTGTGTGTGTTCTGCTTGTCTGTGGTAGAAGCAGGTTGACCCATGTGTGGGAGAACTCTGAACCTCCAGGCTACCCTAACGATGGTCTCTCTCTCCCTCTCCTCTCTCTCTCTCGGTCTCTCTCTTGAATGAGTCTGAAAGGCTGCAGTCAGCAGTATTAGCCAGCTCTGGAAGTGACTCAGGTCAGAGTGCTTGTGCACACGCTCCCAGCAGAGTGTGTCATGGATTGGGATTTCTGGGGGTTATATAAGTAGAAAACCACCACTGTGAGCGGAAGACTTCCACTGAATGTTCTTTTATCAGGAATCTTGCTGCTCTGTCCTTCTGTGGTGTTTTATAGGATTAATAAGTCACATATCAGCAACTGGTCAATAAAATATGTGCTTGAGGTGCCTTTAATGTGTGGATGAAACATTAAACAGGGTGTGTTGTTCTGGATGGCTAGTGGAGGTGTGGGAGCTCAGCCCTGTGTGACCCTGTCCCCCCCCCATCCACCCCCTCCTCAGATCCAGTTTGCAGACCAGAAGCAGGAGTTCAACAAACGTCCCACTAAGATCGGCCGACGCTCCCTCTCCCGCTCCATCTCCCAGTCCTCCACAGACAGCTACAGCTCAGGTACGCAACACACACACACTCACGCGCACACACACACACAAACCCACAGTGGTGGTATCGGCACACACTTCTCTCTGGTGATGAAAGCGTTAGGGAGGGCTGCCAACTGGAAGGTGCAGCTGGAGGGATGATGAAGGCACACTGAGACACACACACACCCACACACTGTCCTTGTGAAGTTTGAGTTCATCAGGTTGTCGTCAGTCAGGCCAGTGTAAGAGGATTAATACAGAGGTCTGTGAGAGTGAGAGTGAGAGTGAGAGTGAGAGTGAGAGTGAGAGTGAGAGAGAGAGAGAGAGAGAGTGAGAGAGAGAGAGAGAGAGAGAGAGATTGATTCACTTCAGTGTGCTGAAGGAGTCAGGAGAGCAGAAGACTCTGTCTCTCTCTCTGTCTGTCTGTCTCTCTCTCTCTCTCTCTGTCTATCTTTCACTTTTACTTGTCTCAGTCTCATCACACTGACACTAAACTCTCCCTCCCCCTCACCTCACATTACCCCGTAATGCCCTAGATGTTTGGAGAAGTGTGTGTGTGTGAGTGCCGTGTCCTCTAACCCCTGGCTGCCTGTGTTGCAGCTGCCTCCTACACAGACAGCTCTGATGATGAGACTTCCCCCAGAGACAAGCAGCAGAAGAACTCCAAAGGCAACGGAGACTTCTGCATCAAGAACATCAAGCAGGCCGACTTCGGGCGCAGGGAGATCGAGATCGCCGAGCAGGGTAACAGGGATGCGTGTGTGTGTGTGTGCCTGTGTCAGGCTCCTCCTGGGCAGCCATATGTCCCCACCCCCGACTCTGGAGGCAGCAGCAGGACTGCTGCCCTCGTCCTCCTCCTCGACCTAATCAAGCGCACCCTGATTAGACAGGATGGAGGCTGTCCTCAGCTGAGTCCAGGCCTGTCACCAGGAGCCGCCCACTCTGGCCCCACTCACATGGGTGACCAGGCACAACCACTGCCTCTGTACTGAAGAGATGTGGTTTGACAGCTCCTCATGAATCAAGCCAAATAATCTCATCCGCCCCCTGCTGGCCGGCTGCAGTATAGGTCATAAATCCTGCCCACTTCCTGTTAGTAGATGGTGCATGACCCAAACCACAAAAA